>QANX01004952.1:36387-175674 GCA_003254975.1 Ochetophila trinervis
GTATCTCCACTTGGTCAAAATTAAGTTGCATATATACATGCTTTGCTTTAAATATTAAGTTTAGAACATCGGTCTAATATAAAACACTGATATAAAGAAAGAAAGACAATACACACATATTTTTAAATAAAGCTCCTTATACGTTAATTTGGCCAATTAATTAAACACTAATGAAGATGCTTAAATTTATAACGTGTCTTGAAAAAAAATATTTCAATTATTAAAGAATCATAAAAATATAGAAGATTAGTGACAATTTTTTTTGTTTAGAAAATTAATAATTTTCAACAAATGATTATAGAAATTGGTCCTAGTACAGTTTATATATATATATATCATGTGATACTGAGTTTGCTTTAGGATTAATTAAGACTTATCTATCGATCTCATTAAACAATCAGATAATTACAACAAATTCAAATTAAAGAAAAACAATTTGAGCAAAAAAGGAAAAAAATAATTAGAGAAAATTTAATACGTGAGTATGGGACAGGTACAGTACACACCAAAGAGATAAGGTTGTTTAATTTATTTTCTTTTATTTTACTTTTTTAAGCCCCGAAAATCAATACAAACTCGTGAAAGGGAAAGCTTTTTCAATTCCTTTCATTGGATCCACATCAAAGAAGAAAAAAAGAGAGTAGATTTTCACAGAAAATTAAAATTTTATCAGTCTCTTTCTCCATATATAGATAATCGAAATATGCATGCATTTGCATGTCATCTTTTCTCTCTTTTCGCTCCTTTTTGAGAGTAGCCCATGATATGCGCTTTATCTGAATAAAAATAGGGCGGCATTAGCTGTTAAATAAAAAAATCACAATTATTTTAACAAAAATTTTCTGCGTTAACGAGGGGATATGGGCCACTGATTTTTTAGATAATGATGCATAGTAAAATAATAAAAAACCTATAATATAATCAATTAATGCTATATTTTTAAAGAGTAATTTTAGAAATTAACTAATAAAATAATAATACAATTGATAAACTAGATGATATTATAACATTATTTATTTTTGAAACTAATCAATAATTTTTTACTATTAAAAAAAAAAACTCACAAATTATGCAGTTCGTATTTTGAACTCATGTATGTTCGGTATAGATGTAAATAGCAAACTATATGAACTAATTTTACTCGACTGATTAAAAAAATTAATATTAAATTGTTTTTGAAGTATGATTAAAATATAATATTATTATATCTTTTTCCAAGGTCCGGGACTAAAAGAAGTTAGATGTACAGAAAAATATGGTTAAATAATATATATATGCTTCATGCAGTGTACTGATCGACCATAAAATTAATGATTTGCTAATAACATATTCATGTATATTAATAAATATTTGGTACTTGCCGCACTGCTATAAAACATATGCAATTGAACATTTTTTGCAGACTCAATTTCTTAAGCATGTTTAATTAAAAAAAAATACTTTTAGACATATATTTATATATTCATTTTAATAAAAAAAATCATCATACAATATATACATATATGCAAATACGGTGATTAGAAAAAATAATATTGGATGTTCCAAATAAATCTACTAGATATTTTATATATATTGATATTTGATTGATTTATATTTAATTATTAATAACAAAATTATATTAATATGCTAATTAATAAAATATTAATAAAAAAACTTGCTATATTTGTTTGTAAATCTATTCAGTATGTCTAGCCTTACTCAATGCTCATATTTTTAATATTTATTGTTGTCATTATCTTTTTTTCCAAATAAACTAATATCACAATTATTAAGTAGATTTTTTATTTTATTATTTGTAGTATTGATTACGTGTAAAAACTTAAATATATAAAAACTTATATATGTTTTTAAAATTGTTCATGAGTATAATAAACAAAAACATTTCATTTATGGAAATTAAAGAAAAATATGAGAAAGGGAAAAGTCTGGATCTTTCGTCCCGTATATACCAAAAGAGCTGGCACATAGGCATATACAGTTGGAATCTCTAAAACATAATTGTGAAAATTGAAAATTGAAAAATCAAAATTAAAAAGTCAAAAATTCCCCAGCATTTCTCTTTGCTCTCTCTTCCTCCTATATATGGGGATCCACAGCCCACTCCACTCGCTGCTATTCTCTCTCTCTTATTCACCATATATTTCTCTTTTTCTTTGAAGCTTCAACAATGGCGTTGGAGTGCTCGGCTACCCAACTGGCCGGACTCTTAGGTCCCAACTCCACCGAAGCCGCAAACTTCATCTGCAGCCAATTCGACACCGTTTCAAACAAATTCTCCGACACGGCTTTCGCCGTCGACAGCACGTACCTTCTCTTCTCCGCTTACTTGGTCTTCTCCATGCAATTAGGGTTTGCCATGCTCTGTGCTGGTTCCGTACGTGCCAAAAACACCATGAACATCATGCTCACCAACGTCCTCGATGCCGCCGCCGGTGGCCTTTTCTACTACCTTTTCGGCTTCGCTTTCGCTTTCGGAGCTCCCTCTAATGGCTTCATCGGCCGCCATTTCTTCGGTCTCAAAGACGTTCCTGCGTCTAATTTCGACTACTCTTATTTTCTTTACCAATGGGCTTTCGCAATCGCCGCTGCCGGAATCACCAGCGGTTCGATCGCCGAGCGAACTCAGTTCGTCGCCTACCTCATCTATTCATCTTTCTTAACCGGTTTCGTTTACCCGGTTGTCTCCCACTGGTTCTGGTCCGGCGACGGTTGGGCCAGCGCGACCAACCCGGATCTTTTATTCGGGTCGGGCGTTATAGACTTCGCCGGGTCGGGCGTCGTCCATATGGTAGGCGGTATTGCAGGACTCTGGGGTGCTCTCATCGAAGGTCCGCGAATCGGCCGGTTCGACCACTCCGGTCGGTCCGTGGCTCTTCGTGGACACAGCGCCTCTCTCGTCGTTCTCGGAACTTTCATGCTCTGGTTCGGATGGTACGGATTCAACCCCGGTTCGTTCACCAAGATCCTCAGTCCGTACGCCTCCGGCAGCTATTACGGCCAGTGGAGCGCCGTCGGTCGGACCGCCGTGACGACGACGATCGCCGGCTGCACGGCGGCTCTGACGACGCTCTTCGGGAAGAGAATACTCTCCGGCCACTGGAATGTCACCGACGTCTGCAACGGCTTGCTCGGAGGTTTCGCCGCCATAACCGCCGGCTGCTCGGTGGTCGAGCCTTGGGCGGCGGTGATTTGCGGCTTCGTTGCCGCCGTCGTTTTGATCTCGTGCAACAAGCTCGCCGAGAAGGTGAGGTACGACGATCCATTGGAGGCGGCTCAGCTTCACGGCGGGTGTGGCGCGTGGGGGATTATTTTCACGGCGTTGTTTGCGACCGAGAAGTACGTGAATGAGGTTTACCCGACTAAAACGGGTCGGCCTTACGGGTTGTTCATGGGTGGCGGAGGGAAACTATTAGCCGCTCATCTGATCCAGATCTTGGTGATTATCGGGTGGGTCAGTGCCACGATGGGTCCGCTTTTCTTCATCCTTCATAAACTCAAGCTTTTGAGGATCTCCACCGAGGATGAAATGGCGGGTATGGATATGACCCGGCATGGAGGCTTTGCTTACGCATATGATGATGATGAATCTCATAAGCATGGTTTTCAACTGCAGAAAATTGAACCAAATCACACCACTCCTCCTTCAGTTTAGAATTTTAATAATATTTTTCGACATTTTCTTGTAAGATAATGACAATTGTTTTTAAGTGGGGGGATATGGTTGTGATAAATCAATATATGGACTAGATTCCCTTGTTTTCTACTTCATAATTCATTGTTTATATATTTGAAGTTGAAAAATTTATACTTCTTTTGTGTGGATGAGATCTTTGATTGGTTTTTAGTGGAGGGTAATACTCGAGTTCATGTTTAGAAAATGTCTTTTTTCCCTTTGATTGAAAGTCTGATTTTTATTTTCTTTTGGGTTGAGTTGTCTACGAGTTATAGGCAAGAGGCTTACACCACACAAAGGTATAGGCAAGAGTGGCTTTGTAAAAGATAATATTTTGTGGGTCGGGTTGGTTTTTTCTTAGTTGAAATGAAATGGAAGCCAGTGAATGCCATGTATGAAAATGAAGAAATGTGTTTTTGATCACACCATTTTTGTTTTTTTGACAACACTTGGATTGCTTGTTAATTTATGAACATTAACTAATGGGCCCCGATTCTTTGGAGTTATGAGAGTCCGTGATACTACAAAGTTGGAGCTGGTAAACCCTCGGGAAAGTGATTGTACTGTAGTGACCTATTACTGTCAATAGAATAAATGTACCCAATACATAATACATAATATAGATTTTATTGTTTTGATGAGTAATACATTACATAATATAGAATGAATATAAAAGATTCGATCTATTTGAAAGTCAGAATGTAAAAATCTTTGGTTTATTAGATTTTTTATTTCTTTCTAGTTTTTAGTTTATGAGATTTTTCTAAGACTACATGTTTGATACTTTAAAATATTGTTAAAGAAACAAGCGAATTCCAAATTAATAATTAGAGCATGAGAATGTGTGGAAATTAAATATAGAAACAATTATTAAACACAGAGAAAAGAAAAATTATAATGCAATTCCACTTACCAAAAAAAAAAAAAAATTATAATGGAGGAGACGATTGTTTGTACATGTATGAGTTGGTTGTCTTATGTTAAAATTTGGACCATAATGATGATCTTAAAAAATGGTTTTAACCATGTTGTTGGCTCCGAAAAATGGTGATTCTAAAGATAGTGGAAAAGATATATATATATGATACCGAGTTATATATTGATTTTTATAATTCACCATATATAATTACAAAAAGTTAAATTCTTATTTTATGTGACAAATCTTTAAATACATGAACCTGTGGTGGGGCACATAGTTCATGGTACTTGCACACGAAGCTTTAATACAAAGTTGTTTTTTAGTCCAATCTTTATGTTCAATCAAATTTTCATTTCTAAGAGATTTGTAAAATATTTGAGCAGCTTTGATATTTTAAAGAAAAATGTTTTTTTTTTTTTCTGTGCCAAATTTATTCAAGTTATATATTATAATCAAGATTAGGGCAGTGTAGCGAATAAGAGCAATCCAATTAGACCGTAACGAAGAAAACTCACAATATTTTGTATGTGTAACAAAGTTTATAATTTGAAACTTTTTTCGCAGTATATATAGTTTCTAAACTAGCAAAATTATTGGACAAAAATGTGTACAATTTAATGTACTGTGAAAGTGCAGATAAAGGTTTGAATTCAAAATACAGCTACATTATGTCACAGGATTCCAGAAGCTAGCTTTTGCCAAAAAAATACTCCAGAAGCAAGCTGTTGGTTGAATGGTCAACGATGGTTTATATTCCAAAGTCAAGGTTGGAAACCTCCATGCAGTTTCACACCCAATCACTTGAAAAAAAAATACTAAAACTTGCCTGTGATAGGTAAGCATTTGGTGGCTAACTTTCTTCATTTTTTCCTTTTCAAGATGTTAAGAATGGTGTTACATTTTTGACCATCCACAAAATAAAACCAAAAAGGGTATTTTACTAACAAAATGATAGTAAAATATATAAATAGATATATATAAGAAATAAAAGAAACCAAATTGCTAAAATTTGGATGGAAATCCATTGGAGTGAAAAAAAAAAAAAAAGGAAAAAAGAAAGAAAGAAAGAATGCAACATCCTTATTTCATTGAGCATGTTCAAATGTAAAAGACTTGAAAACAAGAAGACTCCAAAACTCAAAAAAGTAGAGCAACGGGTAAGAGTGGTTTGGTAAGCATCAATATCATTTAAAAAGACTGACTTTTGAGGCATTTTTTGTTTTTGTTTTAAATTTTTATAATCTTAGACGACTTTGAAGACTACCATATTGCATGCGTTTGAAAGTTCAAAGGATTTAAAAGTCTCTTTTTCACCAAAAAAAAAAAAAAAAGTCTCTTTTACAACTTGTACGGTTGGCCCATAGATGCTTTAAAATCGTTGCATTTACTAATCATTTATGTCAACGTTGCTAAAAAAGAAAGCCATTTATGAAAGCGAAGCAATAAATTTTTTTTTTTTTTAAATGTACATCAAAGGAAAAAAATGAAAACCCACTAAGATATTGGTGGACAATCCTAATCCTCTATGCCTTTTACATACACTAAGTAAAAATGAAATTATCATTTGAAGCATAAATTAGTGCTACCTTACTTAGCCAAATAATAATAATAATAGTAGTTGCTTCCTTCCTTAGCCTTACCATCATTTTCATGGCCATATAAATTACTTCTGGATAATGATTGTATAGCATCATTGGTTTTGTCATTACCTTTAATAAATAATTTAATATATATCTATATATATATTTTAAATTTTTGCTTATAGATATTTTAAATAAGAGCGTATAGTAGGGAAAAAAAAATGAGTACGATTATAAATTATTTTGCTGTATCACTTCAGCAACATGACATCAGTTAAACTACCGTTATCATAGACTAGCTCTTATTCATTTTGTTAGTGAGAATAATGTTTGGTTAGTGTAATAGATGCAGTAATAAAATGGTTATTTTTTATAAAGTTTTTTTTTTTTTTAATTTTGTAGATTTTTAAATTTAAAAATAGATATTCTATAGGAATAGATATCCTTCATTATGAAAGAATAACTGTTCATTTAAAAAATATTAATTGATATTCATACATTCTGATATAAATAAACTCTAAAAATATAATTTCTATATTAAAAACATAATAATTTAGATGGTTTATCATATAATAAAAATGCATAAACTAAATATTAAATTAATGATTTAATTATATCAAATTTAATTTTTTTTGAAAAAAATATATTATAAATGTTTAACCTAAATCAAATTTAATACTATTTACCAAACATATAAATATGAATAACTATTAATTTTCAGTATTTAATTTTGTAAATAAATGTTTTTATTTTATTAGGAATAGTAATTCTCTATACCAAATGTGTGTGGAACCACATTACCTAAATTTGAAATACTAAAAGGTAAATATGAGGGTTGAACTCCTTTCATAATAGGTAAACTTTTTGAGTAGAAAAACTCAACAAGCTATATCAGATTTATAACACGAAGAGAATCATATATATTAAACACCAGTGGTGGTGAAACTGAACAATGAATCTACCTGGAACCGAGCTCAAGACCTAAAATAGAATTAGAGGTTTAGTTTGATGATGGAATTGAACGTAGTGTTCACTTTAGTTGTGCATTCAACTTGAGAGTTTTTAGTACCTTTTCTAATTAGAACTATAGATAATACTCACAACTAGTATTTGTCATCTAAGCTACAAAAAAATAAATGGTAGAAAAGCTTTGCAAATTGTCGCCAAATGAGCTCATTATTATATAAAGTATTTTATTTTATTATTATTTTTTTTAAGAAAAGACACTTATCAAAGAAAAACATAATATGGGTTTGGCCGTATTTTGTGGGCCAAACTGAGCTGGAGGCCCAGCAAAGGATTAAGAGTGGACGTTCCCTCTTGGACCTCCTCTGTTGGAACTTGGAACGCAAAAAAAATATGAAAATATAAAAAGGAAAAAAATGGAAAATTGAAAAATTGAAAAATATAGCAGAGCAGTGACCGTGTGGATGGAGTTTATCGCCATCTCTACAACGTGTTCTTCTTCATCATCATCATCATCTTCGTTTCCTCATTTGGCCATTTCTAGCTTTTTCAATAACCCTAATTCCACTCTCATTTCCACTACTCCTTCGGTAATCTTTCTCACAAACAGTCTCTCTATCTCTAATCTTTTTATTTTATTTTTGATGAACATCTCTATCTTCAATTTAAATGCAGTTTACACTGCAAAATTCCTTTAACTGTAAATTCTTCTTGAGCATGATGAAGCATTTTCTTGATTTTGTTTCGCTAAATTTTCCTTGGAAGACTATGGCTTGCGTTTGAGTATTCCATCTAGCAATATGATTACGTTTGGTTCTCAGTGTTCCGCAGAATGATTGACCACGCGTAAAACTGTAGTAAACAAACTAACTGATTCTAATTAGTTACTTCAAAAAATGAAATTTTCTCCTTTTGGAATTTGTGAAAGTGGATAATCAGCAGCATTGGGTTGAAATTTCGCAACTGTTATAAACACCGCTTGAAAATTTTAGTTTTTAGGAAAATTTGTAAAGTTACACCAAACTTATTGGATGTGAAAAACAAATTCCTATGATCTTCACCATTTATACATTGAAATCCAAATAAAAAATGACCTGAATTTGTATTATCATGGAACAGGGAGATGAGAACATACAGAAGAAAAGTCCATTAAAATTAATATGTTTTTGAAGTAGAGAACATCTTTCTATTGCTTCAAATGTCTTCTGAAAGATCATGCTGTTTGAATGAGTATTCCAAAATACCAAATCATGATGGAATGCCATTTTTACCGTGATTTTCAATTGGACTTTTTGCAGGTGTTACAGTGGAAATATCTGCCTATAAAAGTGGTCAAAAAGGAATTTCATGGACCACTTATGTGTATAAAGATTGATGCAAGTAACAGACCTAAAATGGGCAGGGATAGTGATTGTGGTTGTGCATGGCATTTCTTGCTTCAGCACAAACGGAGACTGCGTAAAAGTTTTCCTTCTCAGTATGGTTTGTTTTCCGAAAGTTACAAATGCATTCCCAATTTCAGGAAATATGCAGGTAGTCTTCGTAAATTGATGAACTGTTCAGAAATTAGACGGAAAGTATTCGTTCGTTTTGTCCGATTGGTTGTTGGGGTGATGTTGGTCATGTCACTTTCTGTTGCTGTTAGCAAGACATCATCTTGTAAGTTTAGGTCTATATATATATTATTATTATTATGAACAAGAATTAGAAGATTCTGGAAAGGTTGTGTTATTGATTTACTTCTTTTCCCTTGTACTTATTTCACAGCTGCCCTCACTGAGGAGAATCTTCTCTTCTTAGAGGCATGGAGAACAATTGATCGTGCATATGTTGACAAAACTTTTAATGGACAAAGTTGGTTTCGGTACAGAGAAGATGCACTGCGCAATGAACCAATGAACACTAGAGAAGAGACATGTAATTGTTTGGTTATTTATGATCATTTATACAAAAGGATGCTGCATCTCGCCATAAAATTAATTTGAAATAATGATGGATCGAGTCATGGTAGTTTCCTGATAGGAGACCTCTTACATGGTTTATTGACTAATATAAACAAGTGTACTGACTCTACAAATTGTACCAGGAACTTCTGTAACTTCTGTTTTGTACTTCCTTTGACTTTCATTTATGTGTACATTCTTCTAATCTTAGTTTTAGAAACCTTTCAAGAGTACTTTACCATAGTAGACTATTGGAGACTTGTAGATTCTTTTAATCTTGACTAGGCTCAGTTGGGGTAAAATAAAATAAGCACCTCCATCTAATTTGTTTTGCTTCTTTTTGTCTCTTGATTTTATGTTTTATTGTATTTCTTATGGTTTCTATGCTGAGCCACCAATAGCATTTATCTCAAAATTTATTAAAGTTTATTTTATCATTTTATTCAATCAATTATAGGTTATAATACTTTACTCTCTTTTCTGAGTATACTGACTTCCCATTTCCTGAATGGGTTTTGCTTTTAGATATGGCAATAAAGAAGATGCTTGCCACACTTGATGATCCTTTCACTCGGTTTTTGGAGCCTGAAAAGTTCAAGAGTTTGCAGGTTTATAGTTGTTTTTCCTTGTAACTTTCACTTCTCTATCTTAGGCTCTATTTGGCAAGCTTTTGCTTTTGCTTATTTTCTGCTTCTCTAAAAGTGCTTCCTGGAAAAGCTAGTCTTCACTGGCTTTGGTTAAAAAGGCTTCTGGAGGCCATAAGCACTTTCAGAAAATTATCCAAACACTTCTAAAAGCAGCTTTTGAGCTCTAAAAGCTGCTTTTGGCTTCTCAGAAGCTATGCCAAATAGCCTTAGTATGCTGCATTTTGGCTTAAATGAGATACACTCTTAAACAATATTACTTGCAGCATTGTCAACTTCATTAAAATTTTGGTAAAATATTTTCCCTAAAGTCTATCAATATGTTCTTTGAAGGCAGTCTGGAACTCAAGGTACTCTTACCGGTGTAGGGCTTTCAATTGGCTACCCTACAAAATTTGATGGATCACCTGCTGGTCTTGTTGTTATCTCTGCTGCTCCAGGAGGCCCTGCATACAAAGCTGGTGTTTTGTCTGGGGATATTATTCTGGCAATTGACGATACAAGTACAGAAACAATGGGCATATATGATGCAGCGGATCGTTTGCAGTGAGTTTCTTACCCTTCTAGAAGCTTCACTGTCAAACCGTACATATATGCTAAACACATTGAATAGGCTCTATTAAGGAAATACAATTTAATAGTAAAAGATGCTTTATATTTGCATTTCTCCAACTTATTATAAATAAAAAATAAATAGATAAAAAACACACGTTTTTGGTTCTTAAACTGCCCAACATGAGAAAATAAATCCGTATTTTCTGTGCTTTTCCTTCTGGTTTAGTGACATTTGTTAGATTGTTTCTATAGTCAATGGGAGATTACAGTTACCAAGTGAATTTAATTGTGCTATAAGTTTGTTTTGATAGCTGGCATTTTCTTCTAAATTAAATTCAAAAAGTCAATTTAAAAGTCTGGTATAAGTCCGTTATGGTAGAATAATACCTATTAAATGCTGGGATCTATATTTGGTGATATTAATCAAATATAGATCTGCAGTTAAAGTTCCGTAATGTTTAAAAAATAATGTATTAATCAAATGAATGCCCTCAAGTTGCTGCTGTTCATTGGTGTTGTATTTTTCCCATAATCTTGACAGGGGTCCTAAAGGAAGCTCAGTGAAATTGACCATTCGAAGTGGACCTGAAATAAAGCACCTGGATTTAGTGTAAGTACAATCCACGGAATTCTTTTACAATCCCTGAATTCCTTTAAAATATATAACTCCTTTGAAATCTATAAATTCCAAATTGAATACAGCCCCCCTTAGCTTTCATTTACCTCTCCACAACAAAGCCTATTATGTCAATGGCTAAGGAATACCTTGTTCCACGTTTCTATTTGAGGAGAAATAAATCCTGCAATCACTGGAAATAGTTAAAATGATTTATACATTGTATGGATGATTTTGTTGTCAATTGATGTGTACTGAATTTTGCATTTCATTTTATTTTTATTGTTTATTTTTTTACCTTTATTATAATAATTTTTAAAGTTAAGTTGTTGAATTAACCTAGTTTTCTGTATAGACGAGAGAAAGTTCAATTGAACCCAGTGAAATCAAGACTCTGCCAGGTGCCCAATTCAGGGGAGGACTCCCCTAGGATTGGTTATATCAAACTAACTTCATTCAATCAAAATGCATCTGGTAAGTAGAACAATTTTCTTTTAGTTAGTTTCTCTCTTTATTCTGGATTGATCAAAGTTCCTATCTTTGCTTAGATGGCTACAATATCTTTTGTTTGACTTACTTTTTTGTTTAGGGAGATAAAATAACATCTACTCAATTAAAGAGGAATAAATCTTTACTATAACTCATGACTTTTACTTAAAGCATTCGATTTTCACTTAGGTATTGTATCTACATGAGTTGTTGATGTACCTTTCTATCCAGGGCCATGTTGCCTGGCAAACCATAGCTCAAGAAAGAACTGGTAGTGAAAGTTAGTAATAGTTGCTGGATTAAGTTTCTTGCCAAATAATAATCAGCTATTTGTTTACACTCCTGCTCTTTCTAGGGGCTAGAGCATGAGTAACAACAGATGTATTTAAGTTACCTTGCAATTTACATTGCATTACCATTCCTGATTCCATTGTTTGGGGTACCATGTGTAGGGGATAGTTAATGATATTATTTAAAGAGTACATGATATACATTCACCCTTCTGTTCTCAGCTTGTGCCTTGATCAGTTGGGTGCTCATGGTCACTATAATAGAGAAACAAATTTCAAAATTCTTTGGGCTTGGTTTTGAATATAGTCTCTTTAAATATGCTTGAAAATTTGGATATTACATGTTTGTTACCTTTACTTCATTTTTCTTAGGTTTTAAATGTGAATTTCTGCAATTTTCTATGAGGACTTGCATTCTATACAGGTGCTGTCAAGGAAGCAATTGATAAATTACGGTCTAACAATGTCAATGCCTTTGTGTTGGACCTTCGAGATAATAGGTGATTGCTCTTGAAACTTGCTTACTTTTGAAAATCTTCCGTTATGCAAGCTTTCTGAAAACTTGAATTTGGTGCAGCGGTGGTCTTTTTCCAGAAGGAATTGAGATTGCCAAGATTTGGTAAGCTATGCTGGAGTATTAATGGCAATCAGTTTACCTTTATATTCCATGCCATTGTCATCTTTGCATATATTGACTACTCAATTTTGTAAGTTATAATGTATATGGATCAATGTGGATGTGAAGTCATATACCACCCTAGGATATCAAATTTTAGAAATTTACTGATTTCTATTGTCATGAGCATCATAAATTAAGATGGTACTTCTTTGTCTGATTAAACTTATTCTGCACATAATCTCTAATTAAATGTTGCCATTCAGGTTGGATAAAGGTGTCATTGTTTACATCTGTGATAGTCGCGGTGTGCGAGATATATATGACACAGATGGAAGCAGTGCAATAGCAGCTTCAGAACCCCTAGCTGTGCTGGTATAGTTACATGTATTCTACAATTTATAGGATATAATAATTGATTATCCTTGGTACATCGGTAATATTCTGCATATTTTATGGTTAATGGGTGTAAACCATTAGTCATACTTAGTTTTATGTTTTTGGGCTATGTTTCGTAGTGAATGTCGTTATACCGAGTGGTGGTTCAATTGCTCTTTTATTTCTGATATGTTGTCTTAGTAGTTGTTATGGTGAAAACATTTCCATGTTCTTGGTTTAAATTGCTTTTTATATTGGTGGTCTGTGTCATGTAACTCTGTTCATAGTATTTTTAGCATAAATCTCTGCTGAAATAATTTGACATGACTTTTCTGAGCTTCCTTCAGGTAAATAAAGGAACTGCTAGTGCAAGTGAAATTTTAGCTGGCGCATTGAAAGACAACAAACGTGCTGTGGTGTTTGGAGAGCCCACATTTGGAAAAGGGTAATCTCTTTTGCTTCAACACATTCCATCAACTTATTCATAATATCATATATTCTTGAAATGAATAACCTTTCTCACTCTGCAGCAAGATCCAGTCTGTTTTTAAGCTTTCTGATGGTTCTGGCTTGGCTGTCACGGTTGCTCGTTATGTGACACCTGCTCACACAGACATCGACAAGGTTTACTCTCTCTCTCTCTCTATATATATATATATAGTTTTGCTATAGTGGGGGATATTGCCCACTACTTGGTGGGGACAACGCATTGCATTGGACTTCCACCCACTAAGCAGTGATCAATGCCGCCCTCTGTTGACAGACTATATATATCCTTGTCCCTTTATCTTTCTAACTCACATTAACATTGCTCACAGGTCGGAGTAATTCCCGACCATCCCCTGCCAACATTATTTCCCAAGGATGAGGACGGTTTTTGTAGCTGCCTGCAGGACCCTGCATCTGGTTGCTATGTCAACAGAGGCAAGCTATTTTCAAGATGACAGAATTTTCCGGGTACACTAACAGGAAGATAACAATTTTTTAGGAATGTAATAGTAAAAAATTCTTTTGAGGGTTCATCAACTGGTTAAATCCAACAAACCACACCCCCCCCCCCCCCCCCCCCCCCCCCCCCCCCCCCCCCCCCCCCCCCTCTGTGAGTTTAGCAGGAAAGCCCTCCAGAACAGGAAAAAATACAAATGTTATTTATTTATTTATTTTTCTATCTCTTTTCTGTTCTATTCATGATAATTGATGGATAGAAAATTTAATCCAATGGGAATTCTTTATTTGCTACTTTCTCAGTGGTTCTCAAACCAAATTTAAAATTATCATTACCATATTAAAAGGACAAAAAATATGCAATATTCAGGTCTCTAGCAATACAGGATGTCTTGCAGAAACTAAACACCACTTTTAGGTATAAGCTAAAACTAGTAAAGTGTACATATCCAATTATTTCTAAAAATTGCTGCATGGCTGTATACAATGAAGGTAAACCATAATCCAAAATGAGGCTATAAAGAATGGAGCTAAAGCATACTGTCAAAAACCATCATTAGGATGTTGACAATCAAATTGCTTTGGCTGAATTTCAATTTCATCATCTAAACATTCATCATAGCATCTTAGTCCATGATCCCAAAAATGGGAAAACAGCAATCAACAACCTTAACAGTAGCGGTGTGTCGCTTTTTCTCTCTCTCCGACTTAGCTTACCCTTCTCTGCTGTTCTTCTTCCCGACCCACTTTTCATTTTAGATGGCCTTTGTGCAGATCTCAATCTTTCCAGATCATCCCATCCACCAAATTTGGCTGCACCTTCTTGGCCACTATTATCAACAGGTCCATTGGCTACCCATGACTGATACCCTGTCCTTTGTTTTCTAGTCTCCTGGCCTTCATCTTTTTCTTCATCTGTTTCAACATCATTTGCATTGTTGACGGATGGTTTCCTTCTCATCCTGGACCTGAATTTGCGCTTTCTCTTTCTTTCTGTTCTTCCCCATATCTTATCAAATGCCAGTGAGAGCGCTGATTGACCAAGGGGAAGTGCCAATGCCATAAGGAAAGCTTTTGGGCCAGTGGCTGCTAACAAAGATATGATTATAAATGGTAGTGTCCAACCATAGGATCTGAATACCTTCAGTGACAAAAGAGGAAATATATTAGGATATAACACCTAAAATAGTGTAAATCAATGGTAGGATTAAACTCAAAAGTATCAATGCATCGTGCAATCCATACATAACGTTTTCAAACAAATAATCCAAAGGTGGATTCAAAAGAGACTGCATTTAAAACAATTTAAAACATAAACACACAATATGAGGATGTCAATAGTTACAAACAAAAACAGCTAAAAGTAGCTAAAAGAATCAGAAGAAATGAGTAATCCATTACAGAAACACACAAAAATCTAGTTACATTGATTTTAACTTCAAAAATGAAAAGTGTGATCCATTCAAATTAAAGGTAAACATAGAAAACCCAGAAAAAGACATTTGATGCATTTTGAGACTCCAACATTTGGGAACTTAACAAATCTTAAAATAAGTAAGTTATTTGACCATGGCATGCATATATAGAAATTTAAAATGCTCAAAATAGACCATTTCGTCAAAGGTTACAAAACCCATCAAAGATAATTGATGCATAATTAGACTCCAACATCTGGAAACTTAATAAAACTACAAAATAAGCACCATCCCAATTCCCTAAGTTTCAAATAAAGAATTCGAACCCTGAAAATCCAGACACTATCAATGGTTTCTTCCAAGATCCCAAAAGGGCCATCATCCATTTGTGACGACTTATCTGACCACCACCGCCTCTTCTTTCCTCTAATTTCATCATATTCATCCTCATCATCATCTTCTTCTTCTTCATCGTCGTCACCTTTGGGTTTGAAACCGAAGCTGAATCCTTGAGACCGAATGGTTTCGGCATTTGAGTCCCAACGACGGTACCTGGTGGAGAAGGAACATCGAGAATGGGAAGAAGGAAGTGGGTTCAGAGAGAGAGAGGGAAAAGAGTATCTGGGTCGCCATGGATGAGGGTGTGTGAGAAGGAGGATCACACCACTCTCCATTGGAAGTCACTGTGAGCTTCCATTTGCCACGTCGTTCTTGTTATCTTTTACACTTTATATAACTCTTTTCCACATTTTTAGGCATTTTGTCTTAATTTCTTTTTATACTTATACTTAATTTCTTTTTATACTTATGCTAATGAAAATTTTATTAACGACATTTACAAGTGGCCTCTCATTGGTGTATAAATTGAAGCCCAATCCAAACTACCCCTAAACAGAGGCAGACGGTGTCGTTTCCAGCGTGAAGGGAAATAAAAGAAATAGTTCTTCCTAATTCCATTTTTTGGTAAAACTTCTTCCATATTCCATTTACAGATTCTTCTGCAACTCTTTGAGCGCAGAGGAGAAAAAGCGAGATAGGTAGAGAGAGAAAGAGAGGAGAGAGAAGGTATGAGGTCGACGGCGATGGAGTTCTTCGGTGACATGGAGGATCAGGGTTCGACAATGGCCATGGACGTTGATGACGTAGATCCCCTCGAGATTCTCGGCGAGGGCGTTGTCGCCGACAACAAGCTTGCCGACGCCGACTTCTTCAACTCCTTCGAGGATGACTTCGACGATTCCGACATCAATTGATCATCTTCTTCTTCATACATCGTCTTGTATCCCTATCTACTTTTTTCTATAATTGTAATCAGAAAGGAAAAAAAAAAAAAAAACTTTGATTAGAATAGTACATTGAAAAGGAGCAGTAGAGATTCTGTTATTCTGTTTCAATTCAATGCGATGATTGGTTTATATTTTGATGGATGGTTCATTTCTGTTTTGTGGGTTTCTATTTTTAATTTTCCCGTGTCTGTTCTTCATCTGCTAGGGTTTGAAGTTTACTCTTCTTTGGTAGCCGGAGGGATTTCCTTAGTTTCGTTGTAGTCAAAGTTGCATTCGCTCAGCATCTGTTTTCTCATGGGAAACATTGTCCCGAGTTGACAATTTTATATTCCATATATTTTCTCAACAGCCAAACACAAAAATTTCAGTTTTGTTAATTAATTAATTAATTTTTATTATATACCTTTAGCATCTCTGTTTTTGGGTGCTTCCTAAACAAGAAAATTTGTGAGGAACTGGGAAGAGACTTTGGGGTAAGGATTTTTGAAGTCATTTAGGAAGATTGATGTCATGTGGGTGTTTTTGCTTGTGGTATTTGTAGCTCAATCGCACTCTAGTCCATTACTTGAAACTGTGGAAATGTTAGTGCATTGCTGGGTCTGAAAAACAGTTTAGAAGTTTGGTCATTGAAAATTTTGGTTGGGCATCTTTACGTTGAGCTTGAGATTGAAAGAAGTACGGAGGCACAGTAAGTAAGATATATAGCTATTGTTATGGTCTTAGACTCTTGGGCAAGGTGTTGCAGACCTTGGTGCTCGAGGGGAACAAGAATAGGAAACACTATTATAAATTTTAATGAAAACTTCCTTGTTACGTATGTTTTTGATCTTTAGCTTCGGTCTTAATGTTTGATTTTAGGATATTATTGCTAGGCCACGTGTTTGCTCTGTTCTTATGCACTTTGGGGTGTGGACCTTGTGACTGTTTTCAGTTCTGGTCAAATGCTTCATGGCAGATAGTCCACAAACTATTATGATGAAGGAATGGTTTAAGGAAATTATTCTGTATGATCCTTCAATGAGGACTTTTGGGTTTGGGGTTAGATAAACTATGTATTGTGACGAGGATGGTAACCATAGGTGATAGTTTCTTGTTTACCAAATAAAAAATAGGTGATAGTTTCTGAGATAGATGCTTCATTGATGGCCGTTGCAGGCATGCAAATGCTAGTTTCACAATGGTGGAGGCGAAAAGCAGAATATGATGAACTGGTGGTGATGACGACGATGAAGTTGACGGAGATAAGATGAGATCATCTGAGTGTTTTCCCATATGTACTTCCAATGCTAGAACTTCAAAGCTATAAACGTGGCACTTCTCATTTGCTCGCGGTGTGTAAGCCAGTTCTATTAAGCAATACGATCTTCAGTCAGTATTTTTAATCATTCATTAGTTTCTGATGTGAGTACTATTACAAAGGTGGTTGTTCTGCAAACAAAATTGAAATTAAAACTTTCCCCATTTTAATTAAGAAAGATGGGTGTTTGCCATGTTTGGTCACTTCTAATTCTTAAAAATCTTCAAATCTGAAACGGCCCAGGAATGGTTATTATCATCGAAAACCAAGATAACTTATATGTGTTTCTAAACCATTAGATTTAATATCTTGTACAATATGTAGTAGCGCTACGGGGCTGTTAATCAAGTGTTTAAATCTCACCTGATCATTTGCAGATTGTGTTGAAGATTCTGCTACTTACTAATACTGTATACATGTATATTGTAAAGAAGAATTAATTACGTACTTGAACATATTTCTTGAGATTACCTCATATGCAACAAATCTGAAAGGATTCTAAGAATTTGATTACCTCATCATTTGTATAATTCTAAACATATTTCTTCCTCAGGTGATGACTTCTTAGGTTCTGATGGAGGAATTCGCGGTGATGATGCTCGTAATTACGGTCATTGTAGCATGCAGTGCATAAATTGAAGAATTCTTCATTATCTATTTTATGCTCATCAAGATAGCATTCAACATAAATCAAATACGAAGTACCTTCTATAAGTTTTTTGCACGGACAGTCACAAAAACATAATTGGCCATAAATAATCTAAAAAAGTGTCACTACTTCCATTTTATTCAGGTTATCAATTTTATCGTCTCCTTTCAGTTTGGAGAAGAACTCTTTGAGCATAATTTTAAACGCTACTGAATCTTTCTGCTGCGGATCCATTTTGTGGAAAAACTCTTCGATGACGGACTACTTTATTTTATTCCAGCTCGGCAGATGCCAAGGCCAACTCTCTCAACTCTTGCCTTCCCACTTTTTCTTTATAATAATTTTCTCTGTTTCCGAATGTAATTATATAGTCCTGTTAGGATGGATAACGATAACTGAATAAGGTTATCTGTTTTCTTGGAAATATTATATGAATTACTTGTAAACAAATAGTTAACTAAACTGGAAGTTTAATGGAATATGTAATAATTGGATCATACATTCTGTCCATTTGTTCTCTTTTCAAAGTCAGTTTTGTTTTGGTTCCAACTATTAATAATAAATAAGAGTGTTATATGTGTAATTGTTTATTCAGAAAGAACACATACAGAAATGCCAGATCATGTGTTTTTCTCCATTAAAAATTTAGTACCTGAGTGACAGATAACCAAATACTGGTTTGATACAGGCTGTGGCTATATAGTAAAGCTGAAAAAGAAAAACGACTGTGACTAATGACATACGACACAATAAATAAAATACGATAACAAAGCGAAAAAAAATGCAAACACAAAAAAAGACAGCGTAAGCAGAGGACAAATTACAGCTATTTATGAGGATGAAGATGTTGGAGATC
The DNA here is from genome assembly GCA_003254975.1 of Ochetophila trinervis. NCBI lineage: Eukaryota > Viridiplantae > Streptophyta > Magnoliopsida > Rosales > Rhamnaceae > Ochetophila > Ochetophila trinervis. The sequence continues at coordinate 55,505 of QANX01004952.1, forward strand.
AAAGAGCTGCTTTAATGTAATAGTACTAGGAGGCTCTGATAATGGTGGTGATGAAGTTGATAGCTTCTCAGAAACTTGCTTCATAGTTGGTCAATACTCTGGGATTTGGATTGAGACATGCTAATGCTAGCTTTCTCTGCTATTCGTCTTCTTGGAGATGAGAGACTTTGATCCACTACATTCATAAGCAGAATCTTGTCATCTTCGGCTGAGGATGGTTTTGTTTGAGGAATTACTGCAATGATGTTTGAGCAATTTCAGAATTAAAGCAATTTTAAGATTAGAGAAATACCAGATCACGCTCTTTCTCCATTAAGGACACAGGAAGCTGGACACAATTAACAAAGTCATTTTACTCATTAAAACGTTACACGGCCAAGTCTTGGAATATCCAAGCTCAGGCTAAATTATTAAGCAAGAAAAGGAAAACAACCCTGTGACTAAAGAAGAATCACAGAGTAAAAGAAAATGCAAACACACATGTCGACAATCTAAAACTAGGAGAAACTGCAGCAATTTAGGATGTCCATGTTGGGGAATCAAACAGCTGCTTTATTGCAATCATATGAAATGGCTCTGATAGTGATTTTAATGGAGTTGACAGCTTCTGAGATACTTGCTTCATAGTTGGCCGAGACTGTGGACTTTGTTGCAGGCATGCAAATGCTATCTCTGCAATGCAGACCACTTGGTCTGCTATTTGCCTTCTTGGTGGTAAGAGACGCTCATCCAGTACATCCTTAAGCAGAACATCAACAACCTGTAATGGTGATGGTAACACAGATGACATGAGGTCTCCTGGATGCTTTCCCATGATCACTTCTAATGTTACAATTCCGAAGCTGTACATGTCAATCTTCTCATTTACTTCCATTGTAAAAGCAAGCTCTTCAAACAAATATGACTTTTAGTTAATATTTTCTGAACATAAGATACTATGAATATGCGAAATGCCAAAAAAGTCAGGTATATATTTTTCATCGCAGTCAGTAAAATAAATTCTATACAACTTCTTCTATGTATGCATATACAGGCCTTGAAAGTGCATGTACAGAAGATAGTCAAACCATTCAAGTTATCCTCTCTAGTATATCTAGTAAATATGCATAAAGTACCTATTTCTAGGTAAATCAGTCTTTGAAGCAGTTTGAAAAAAACTACAATCAATGTGATATTGTTTTAAATCCTTTTGCTTGGTAAATCTTTTAAGCTCTGGCTATGATCTTCTCATTTCTTTGTTTTGCCGAAATAAACCATACTATTTCAATCTTTCAAATGATATTTTTTAAAGAAATGACCAAGACATGAGATTTCCTGTTTGCTAAAAAGAACCAAAAGATGCATTCTTGATTGTTAATAAAGGAATAACTATGATGAAACACTTACCTGGGGCTGAGTAGCCAAAAGTTCCTGCAAATGGAATCCAATTTGATGAATCTGGATCCAAAGTTGTAGCAGAACCAAAGTCAGAGATGTGAGCTTCATATTCATCATCCAACAGAACATTCTTACTTGATATGTCTCTGTGGACTATGGCCGGACAACATTCATGGTGCAAATAGGATATGGCACTGGCTAAACCTTTGACAATACTCACTCTCTTCGTCCAATCCAACTCCATTGCCTTTGCATTATCGCTCAGCATCTTGACTAAACTTCCCCGTTCCATGAACTGATAGATCAGAAATGAATATTTTGTATGCGAACAGAATCCAAAAAGCTTGATGATATTTCGATGGCGCACTTTTGGCAAAATACACGTCTCACTTTTGAAAGCTTCTTGATTAGCTGTTCCATCATTCTCATGGAACTTTTTCACCGCAACAATTTGACCAGTTGACAGCAGCGTTTTATAGACACTCCCATTCCCTCCAACTCCAATGCAATATTTAGAATCAAAGTTCTCTGTGGCTTCAACTATTTCTTCATGAACTTTCTTCCCGTCGTGGTTCCATGCTGCAAAGAAAGCTTCAGTTTGTGTTTCTCTTGGTTCATCCTTGTTCCTCATTCTCTTTTGGCGAATAAGAAGTATCGCAACAATGATAAACAATAAAAACAAAGTGCCCGAGATGGATACTACGATTGGAATCACTGCTGCTTGATTTCTATTTTTCTCTTTATGGATGGGGCAAGGCTTCACGCTAGTGATGTTGCCACACAACCCTTTATTATCTTGCAATGCTTGAATTGGAGCTTCCATGAAAGCTCTGATGTGGGGGAGAGGACCTTCTAACTGATTGTGGGATATGTCAACAGATGTCAAGCTCACCAATTCTTTGAACGTTGATGGTATTGAGCCTGACAGATTGTTGTGTGAGAGGTTAAATGTTTGTAGCTTATCCAAATGACCAAGCTCTGAAGGCAACTCTCCTGAAAGCAAATTCTGACTGAGATCAAGATTTTCGAGGGAGTGCAAATTCCCAATCTGGAATGGAATATCTCCACTGAATAAGTTATTCCGCAATTTCAAATGGAGTAGTTTTGAACATTGTTCCAAATGCATGGGAATTGATCCACTCAATCTGTTTTCTCCAAGGTCAAGCATTTGAAGTTCAGACAGCATTCCAACTTCTTCAGGAACATTGCTAGAAAAGGAATTATTGTTGAGCTTGAGAATGAACAGCAGCTTCAACTGTCCAACTTCTTTAGGAATTTTCCCTACTAGAAGATTGGAGGAGAGGTCAAGTTTCTGCAATTGATTGGCTTTCCCAAGTTCAGGAGGAAGCCTGCCAGAAACTTTGTTGTTTGAGATGTTCAACATGGTGAGTTTTGAGCACTGTCCCAAGTTTCCAGTAAGTTGTCCAAAAAACTTATTCTTGCTCAAGTTTATATAATTCAGGTTTGGGTATATTCCCAAATTTTCAGATATATTTCCTGTTAGTTCATTCCCATGAAGTGAAACGCGGAACAATGAAGTGCAGTTTCTCATGCTTTTTGGAATGGAACCTCTAAAGCGGTTATAACTTGCTGTAAACCATGTAAGCCTCTCGCCAAGACAAATATTATCTGGAAGGTAGCCAGACAAGAAGTTGTTGCTTAAGTCGAAAATTTCCAACCTTCTAAGGTTGTTCATCTCCGGAGGAATGGATCCTGTAATGTTGTTATAGGCAATATTAAATTCAGCAAGGGATGTAAGGTTTCCAATGGATGCAGGAATTGAGCCAACAAGATGATTTTCAAGCACCGAAAGTTCGATCAGAGATTTAAGCAGTCCAATGGACACAGGAATTGAGCCAGTAAGATAGTTACGAAACAAATAAAGCTTGACGAGGGATTTAAGCTGTCCAATCTCATGGGGGATGGACCCAGTTATGCCGTTTTCATTGAGAAACAATTCGGTTAAGTTGCTCATGTTTCCAATGGACACAGGAATTGAACCAGCAAGATCATTTTCATACAAACTGAGCAGAGTGAGCGATTTAAGCTGTCCAATCTCAGAAGGGATAGATCCAACTATATTGTTTCCATAAAGAGACAACTCCATCAAGTTGCTCAGGTTTCCAATAGACACAGGAATTGAGCCGGTGAAATGGTTATGAGAAAAATAAAAGAAAGCAAGAGATTTAAGCCGTCCTATCTCAAAGGGGATGGATCCAGTTATTTTGTTCATACTAACTTCCAAATCGATTAAGCTGCTCAAGTTTCCAATGGACACAGGAACTGAACCTGAGAGATTGTTACTATAAACATACAGCTGTTCAAGAGAAACCAACATGCCTATCTGGGGTGGTATAGAGCCATTTAAATAATTGTTAGCCAAAGCAAGGAAACGTAAACTTGTCAAATGGCATATTTGGGATGGAATGGTTCCGGAGAAATGATTGGTCCCCAGATCAAGCGAGATGAGTGGGGAAAGGTTGCCAATGTGCAAGGTTAGACTTCCATAGAGGGAATTGTTATTAAGGTAAAGCTTGAGTAAGTTTGGAAACAACCACAAGTTCAAGTGTTGAAGCGTACCTCTCAAATTACTGCTTGAAACATCAATTTTGATCACACTTCCCAGCTCGTTACAAGTGATCCCAAACCAGGTGCAGGAGGTATTAATGTTATAGGTGGAATTGAGACTCCAAGAGTTGAGAACCGAATCATTTGGACTCATTTCAAGGCTCTGCTTCCATTTCACAAGTGCCTCAGCTTCTGTAGTTGTTGCAGAACAAGTATTGATGCAGATGGAGGAGCAAACAAAGTACACTAGAATCGTAATCAACAACATGTTATCTATCATAAACTCAGAGGCCCGTACATATAATTAATCAACTTCAAAAGCGAGGCTGCTTTGGGCTTGATGATCATCTAAACACTAGTATATGTATGCAAGGCTTGATGTTCATCCAAAAAAAAAATGTATGCAAGGCTTTGTGGGGATCATATTTACAAGTTGCATGATTTTTATTTCTTTCTTATTTATTTTTTTGACTAAAGTTGCGTAACTCACTGTATAGAAATTTATTTACTTTTTTTTCCTTTTTGTGCATTGCAAGAAATTTTTAACATAATTCGTTAAATAATGTAAATAACTATTTTTGAGTAGGAATAATATTAAAAATAATTTATTAACAGATAATGAATTCAGAATCTACACCTTTAATGGCATATGTATGGAATAGAATTGTGTGTAATCTAGTATTATTATTCTAGTAAATTCAAATTTATAAAAATTAAATTGAAATTAAATTATATACTTTAACACTTTAATTATCTATCAAGGAATTAAAATCACAGACAGGGGCGCATAGTTGAGAAAATTATTTTTCCTTTTGATTGAATATTAGGTTCTAAAGACTAAATTGCTCGACTTTTGATTGAACTTGATCGACCTGACCTAACTTTAGGAGAGCATCTTTAATTCGGCAGTGTTAATCAGTTCAAAAAATGAAAAAAAAAAAAAAAACAAAAAAAAACAAAACAAAACAAACAAGCTTAACTTCTTCTTTTTTCCTATAAATTGAAAATAGAAATTCCACACTAGGCCTGATACATATTTTTTTTTTTTTGGGTAACCACTATTGGCCTAATGCTTGATTGGTCTTCCTTTGTATGAATGAATTGTTGGATTGTTTAAGTGTCTTTTTTTTTCCCTTTAAGTTTTTAGTACAAGACTGACGGCATTTAGTCCAATTTATGTTAATTTTAACAGAAACTGTTTATATGGGTCATGGTGACCCTTTATGATTTACTTTATATATATATATATATATATATTCACCAATTTTATAAAATATTAGAAAATAGTGCATCTAAAATTTTTATTAGCTAAAAATCCTATATTGTTAAGAAAAAGAACGTAAAGAATGGGTAATGAAGAAAATGAAAATCTTATGATGGTATCCTCGAGGATAAAAATAACAGTGTCGATAAAAATATTAAAAATAAAAAATATGAATAACAATGTCGATGAAAATATTAAAAATAAAAAATATGAAAATATCGATGAAAATATTGCCAGAATATCGACATTGATAAAAATACAAAATAAATTACTGAAATTTATAGAAAAATATGAATTTTTTTAATGAAACTACAGAATATGCTCATTTATTAGATACTTGATCAATTTAACTATAAAAATTGAAAAAATATTGAGTGGAACTTATATTTATCATAATTAAGAGACTTATAACATTCATTGACATGAACAAAAATATTATTAATTAAGTAATAAATTATTCATTAATTAGAATAATAATATAAGTACATAATTATTTAAATATAAGTCAATACCGCATAGAATTTTTTAGTGGTTGAAATTTTCACTATCTTTTTCATCTTCATTTTTAGTTGTGTATTGAGAAAAATATTGATCAAAAGTTATATCTCTTTGATAATTTTGCATATAATTGTTAATATGCCAGCCATTCTAAACCAATTGAACAAAAAAATGATTACAATTTTGAATATAAAAAAATGATATCCTCACATGAAAGAACCGGCATTCATCATTTATTTAGCCTTCAATCAAATAAAAACAATGATCGAAATGAAAACAAAGCAAAGAAAAAACAATCAAATAAAAATATATAATATTTTTAAAATTTAACAATCTATATTTTTAAAATTTTCATAGAAATTATGAAAATTTTGATTAGATTATGAAGTAATTTTCATGAAAATATCAAAAAATTTAACAGAAATTATGAAAATTTCACATTTTTTTTAACATGAAATTAATATCCCCTCCCTCAAAAACTGAAATAATTGAATTTTTCATCGTTGGGTATACTAACGTACAGAAATTGAAAAAGTTGTTTTAGTGATCAAATGACCATATTAGCCTTAATATGAAGATTACGAAAAGGATACATTGGGGGCAAAAATATAAAATTGGTAAAAAAAATTAATAAATATTATATGTATATCGTAAAGTGTAAATTTCAAAAGCAGCGTAATCGAATCTTGTATTTATTTTTTTCTATCTCTATTTCCCTCTACCAATAATATTATATCATCTCATTTAAAAATATAATAAAAAATAAATAAATTTAAATTAAAAAAAAATAACTTTTTTTTAGCTGGAGTGTGATTTCTATTACTGATACAAGAAGTGAACAAGAAAAACGGGACAGAAAATCTAAATCCCCGTTGATCCCGATCAATTTAGACAAATTGGCTAAGAGCCTTAACTTTTTGAAAGAATAGATGAAGCAAAGACTAATGTATTGGCTTGACTTATTCACCACCACAAACAATAAAATATAAAAAATCTATTGGCTCGACTTGAAGTAAAGAATACGATTGACTTGACCAAAAATGTAATCACCACTGCAATGCTGCTTTGCTTAGTCATGTCATTGTGCTTATGCGTTAATGATGTTTCTCTGCTTTGGACTTGTAATAGTGGAGAGAGGCGTGAGAGTGGTATGCTGACGAGACAGAAAGAAAAACAAGACATTCTTGAATAATTAAAGGAGAGAGATCATGGAGTCTTTCATGGTTCATTGCTCCAGCGAATATTCGTAATGAATGATTAAGCAAAGAGAATACAAACACAAAACATTAGGATTTTCCTGAAATTGTTTGGCCAGAAAGAAAGAAAACATCAGGCAAATTCAAGAATGAAAATTTCGGACATATTATACAAAATGCAGCTAGTGTACTTTCTCCAATTAAACGATTAATAACTAAATTTATACGCGGTTACCTTACTAGTATATAGATCAAGATTAATTCATTTACATGTGGTTGGTTTTTCTTTTCTTTTTATTATTTTTATGTTTTCCATAAACGATTGATTATGGATCAGATTGTTATTTGGTATTTGTTGCCTTGTTGGAGGAAGTTGCTTATGCAGATAATTTCATTGCACTCCCTTTTGCTAGGAACATTTGATTTTCTTTTTGGTACTTCTAGAATACTTTTTCTTGAGTGCACAACTTTATTCCATCTCTTTCTCACCAGCCAAACAAAAATTAATTTGTTATTTTTTAAAATATACAATTAGCATAAAACTCTGGTCCTTACTTACTTCTAAACTGTGCAAAATATCTGTTGCATTTCTGGTGCTGGATAACAGTTCAAAGTTTGGTTATAGAAAATTTTGATTGGAAAAACTTCATGCTTAGCATATGCTTAAGGAATAACAGATTTACCGTGTTCGAGATATGGGGAACTTGTCTGTTATGTTATGATTCCTTGTTAGTCTCTTTCATATTGATTGCATTTTGGATTGTAATTGCTAGACCAGGTGAGGCTTTGTTCTGAATTCTGATGCACATTATATTGTGGTACATATATGTGTCCATGATGTTTGAGTAAATGCATATGAAAAGATCCAGAAGGAATGGAAAAATGGGAAGAAAAAAAAATATATGAGAATGGCACACAACAGAAACAAGGAGGGATTGGAACTGTTCAAAATCATATGTAGAGGCCCAAAGGAAGGGAGATGTTATATAGCAGAAAAGTGGGTGAGTAGGGATTTTCACTTGTAAGATTTACATATGAATGATATTTTCTAACCTATCACAATTGATTCCAACCCACTTGCAGGCACTCTTGCCAGAAAATTTTGTGAACTGTTGTAAATTACTATCTCAAGTTTGAATCCACTTTCAACTTTATTGCATAATTCAAATACTCTAATTAATACAAAATTTAAAAAGGAGAAATTAAAGCTAGTGGCAGATCATTCTGAATTTAAATATACGAAGAATATTATCTTTTTGCTTTAATAAAGAAATTTAGGTGTATAATATACCATGTTCAGAACTCATCAAATAAAGGGTTCTCTGCAAGTCTCCCTATACCACTATCAAATTTTACTTCCACAAGTTAAACAGATTAACAGCAATAAGAATGAAAGAAAAATGTGCTGATACACAAAACACAAAACAAGGAGGGACTAAAACTTTTTAGGATGTCGAATTTGGGGGATCAAACAGCTGCTTTAATGTAATCATATGAAGAGGCTCTGATAATGATGGTGATGGAGTTGGTAGCTTCTCAGAAACATACTTCATAGTTGGCCGAGACTGTGGACTTTGATGCAGACAAACAAATGCTAGCTTTGCAATGGAGACCACTTGTTCTGCTACTTGCCTTCTAGGAGGTGAGAGACGTTGATCCAATGCATCCACAAGTAGAATTTGATCAGCAGCTTGTGACGATGATGATGATGTAAACAGAGACGAGATGATATCTCCTGGATGCTTTCCCATGATCACTTCTAATGTTACGACCCCGAAACTGTACACGTCAATCTTCTCGTTCACTTCCATTGCGTATGCAAGCTCTTCAAATAAATATGCCTTTTGAGTTAATATTTTGCATTGATGAGATAGCAAAATGAAATATGAGTTTACTTTTCATGACTAATAGAAAATGCATCATGGAAAACCAAATGAAATTTAATTTGGTGAAAGCTAACCTGCGGCTGAGTATCCAAAAGTTCCTGCAAATAAAGTCCAATTTGATGACTCTGGATAAAAAATTCTTGCTGAACCAAAGTCAGAAAGATGAGCTTCAAATTCCGCATCTAACAGAACATTCTTGCTTGATATGTCTCTGCGAACTATAGGAGGACAACATTCATGGTGCATATAAAATAAAGCATTGGCTAAACCTTTAACAACATTCACTCGGTTAAACCACTCGAAATCCACCGCCTTGTGATTATCGCTCAGTATGCTTACTAAGCTTCCTCCTTCCATGAACTCAAACACCAAAAATGAGTGTCTTGTATGTGAACAAAAACCATAAAGCTTAATGATATTTCGGTGGCGCACAGTTGGCAAAATACTAGTCTCACTTCTGAAAGCTTCCCCATTAGAAACTCCATCATTCTGGTGCAATTTTTTCACAGCAACAACTTGACCATTTGACAGCAGTGCTTTATAAACACTTCCATATCCACCAACTCCAATGCAATATCTTGAGTCGAAGTTCTCTGTGGCTTCAACTATTTCTTCATGAACCTTTATCCCATCATGTCTCCATGCTGCAAAGAAAATTTAAGTTTGTGTTTCTCTTGGTTCATCCTTGTTCTTTTCTCCTTTTTGGCACTTAACCAGTATCCCAACAGTGATAAACAGTGCAGTCAGACTTGCTGAGACAGAAACTACGATTAGTATTACAACTTTATTGCTCTGTTTCTTATTAGTTATGGGACAATGATTCAAACTAGTGTTGTTGCCACACAAGCCTTTGTTATTTTTCAATGCTGCTGCTGGGGCCACAATGAAGGCTTTCAAATTGGGGATAGAACCTTCTAGCTGGTTGTAGGATACATCAACATATGTCAAGCTTATCATCTCTTTAAACGAGTATGGTATGGAGCCAGAGAGCTCATTGTGGGAGAGGTTCAATGTTTCTAACATGACCAAAAATCTAAGTTCCTGAGGCAACTCTCCTGTAAGCAGATTTTGACTTAAATCAATGTTTCTGAGAGACTGCAAATTCCCAATCTGAAACGGAATACTGCCATTGAATCTATTCTTTCCCAAATTCAAGTACAGCAGTTTTGAACACTGTCCCAACTGAATTGGAATCGTTCCACTCAGTCTGTTTGCGGCAAGATCAAGCTGTTCAAGGCCAGCCAACATTCCAATTTCTACAGGAACTTTGTCAGAAAGTGTATTATTGTTGAGCTTGAGATTGTACAGCAATTTTAGCTGTCCCAATTGCTTTGGAATCTTTCCTATTAAAAGATTGTTGGAGAGATCAAGCACTTGCAATTGAGTGGCTTTCCCAATTTCTGGATTAAGCCTACCGGAAATTTTATTGTTGGAGATAAGCAGCATACTTAGCTTAGGAAATTGTCCCCAGTTTTCAGTAAGCTCACCAACAAACTTGTTGTTGTTTAAGACCATATATTCCAAGTTCGGGTATACCCCAAACTCTTCTGATATATTTCCTGTTAGTTGATTCGCTCCCAGCGAAACAACAACTAAGGTACTGCAGTTTTTCATGGTTCTTGGAATGGAGCCTCTAAATTGGTTATTATCTGCTGCAACCCATTTAAGCTTCCCGCCTACACAAATATTTTCTGGAAGATAGCCGGACAAGAAGTTCTGAAATATTTCAACATATTCAAGATTTGTAAGGTTGTTCACTTCTGGAGGAATGGAACCTATGATGTCATTTTTGAACAAACTTAGGTTGGTGAGAGCTCTAAGGTTGCCAATGGACTCAGGGATTGGTCCAGTGAGATTGTTTCTATTCAAGTAAAGACCGGTAAGAGATTCAAGCTGACCTATTTCTTGAGGGATGACTCCAGTAAGTTGGTTTTCACGAAGACTTAAAGTAATTAACTTGCTAAGGTTTCCAATGGATATAGGAATCGAGCCAGTTAGATGATTAGTGTACAAGTAAAGATTGGTAAGAGATTTAAGCAGTCCCAATTCTCGAGGGATGGATCCACTCATTTTGTTTTCTTGTAGACTTAAAATGGTTAGCTCACTCAAGTTTCCAATAGAAGCAGGGATTGAGCCAGTGAGAAGGTTTGTGTCCAGATCAAGCCGAACAAGAAATTTAAGTTGTCCCACTTCTGGAGGGATGGATCCAGTAAATTTGTTCCCACTAAGCAATATAATGTTCAAATTGCTTAGATTTCCAACGAAAGCAGGAACTGAGCCGGCGAGAAGGTTGTCATACAAATAAAGCTTGACAAGAGATTTAAGCTGTCCTACTTGTTCAGGAAAGGAGCCAGAAAGTTCATTTCCATGAAGGCCTAAAGTGGTTAAATTGGTCAAGTTTCCAATGGATGCAGGAATTGAACCAGTAAAAAAGTTTTCGTATAAATAAAGCTTTCTGAGTGATTTAAGTTGTCCTACTTCTTGAGGAATTGGCCCAGAAATTTTGTTCTGACCAAGGTTCAGAGTGCTTAACATGGTCAGGTTTCCAAAGGATGCAATATCACGGCGTAAAGAGACATTAAGATCATTTCCATCCAGGAAAAGGTATTCTAGACTTGCCAAAAGCCCTGTCTGGGATGGAATAGTTCCTGAGAAATGATTGCCTCCCAAGTCAAGGTAGGTGAGACTAGAAAGATAACTGATATCTGAAGGAATACTTCCATAAAACCAGTTTTCATAGAGTATGAAAGAAAGCAAGTTGGGGAAGGATGAGAAGCTGAAGTTTTGGAGTGTTCCTTTGAGATTACAACTTGTAAGATTTATACCGACCACAATTCCTAAACCATCACAAGTGATTCCGAGCCACTCACATGGACTGCTAATATTGCCAGAAGAATTTGAGTTGTGAGGAAGTACCTTCCACGAGGAAAGAAGAGAATGATCGGTTTGATTATCAAAGCTGTCCTTCCATTTGAGAAGAGCCTCTGCTTCTCCACCTCCCTGTCCTCGTCCTCGACTAGTTGTGGAAGAAGAAAAAGGAATTGCAGCAGTATAAGAACAACTAAACAATAGAATGGTGATGATGGTTGTGATGATGATATGGAAAAATAACGGGTTTGGCCTTACAAGCTTCTTGGAGATTAGTATGTCAAGTAAGGGTGCCATTTCTTGTTGTGGGTTTTACATTACTCTCTTTATGTGCGACTTAAATAGGCTATTGCGGGAGAAAAACTTACAACTTTTGAAGATTGGTGGCCATGTGATTTTTGTCTATTTTTAAGAGGGAAAAGAAAAGAATAATAAAAAATCATGTGGATTTGAGACTTTCTAAAAATCAGTCAATCCTGCGATTAAGTACTTTGGGGTGGGGGAAAGAACTTGACTAGTCTTTTGTTTAGGAGTAATTGCAATCCACTTTAGTCATGGTTTGAGCAAATGAGTTAATGGGTTTCTTTGAATTTTTGGGTATGCTTAAAACTACAACTTGGGACTTTAAAAAGTGACAAGTAGTGGACTTGTGGCACTGGCTATGCTTGTGGAATGGGTTTGTTTAATTTTTCGTTATTCAAAGTAAGTTTCACTTTCAGCTAATTATGAACCCTTCTTGACTCTGACTCTGACTCTGCCCATTTTTAACTCGTATCATATCAAGATATTCTACATCTACTTGTACATGTTAAGAATATGCAAACCTAAAATCTCCCTCATACTTATTTAGGGAAAAAGGTTTATGGAAGAAAAAATAAAAATAAAAACTTGTGTATGGGGCAAGCCTTCGGACTAGTGTTGTTGCCACACAAACCTTTATTGTGTCCCAATATTGCCTCAATAAAGGCTTTGACTCTGGACAGAGGACCTTCCAAGCTCAGCATGTTTTCATATGTGGAAGGAAATGAAGCCAGATAACTTGTTTTGGGACAAGTCCAATATTTCTCTAAAGTGTGCAAATCTCCAAAGGCAACTCACCTCTAAGAAAATTGGGACAGATCAAGATTTTGGAGAGAGAGAGGGAGACGAGGTTCCCAATCTCATTGAAATTGTTCATTCTCAAATTCATGAAGGTTAGCTTTGAACACTTCTCTAAATCTTTGGGAATAGGTCCACTCAATTTGTTTGCTGAAAGATCAAGTTGCCTGAGTTCGATTAACATTCCAATTTCTCTAGGAGTTTGCTTGAAAGACTATTATTGTTTTCAATTTAAGGTTGAACAACAATTTTAATTGCCCAAATTCTTTAAAAATCTTCTCTGCAAGATGATTGGAGGAAAGGTCAAGTACCACTCAATTGAGTAACATTAAATTTCCATTCCATGTGGCAACACAAATCATCCAAATTTATCCAAAAAAAATAAAATAAATTAAGAAGTTATACTTTTTTATCATTATAATATACTTCTTGCGCAAGACATTTTATAATTTTAGTTAACAGTGCTAATTAACACAAATAATTGGTGTTTATGCTATTCTTCTAAATATGATTTCAAAAAAAAAATCTCTCTTTTTTTATATGTTGGGGAAATATCTCGTTATATTTAATTGAAAATAGTCCCAAAAAATTACTTAAACAATATATATAGTGTTGTTCAAAGTAATTAATTTCAAAGATACGCCAACGCTAACCAACATAAACATAAACATAAAAAATAAAATAAAATAAAATAAAAGTAAAAATAAAAATAAAATAAAATCCTTAAAAGAAAACTTATATACACAAAAATGAAAATTATTATAGTATTATCATCTAAAATAATTATACTGAAACAATTTATATTTATAAATTAAATAAAATTGTCTATAAATAAAANAAATTAATAAAATAATATTATTTTTTATTTATAAATATGGGCTGTTTCAGTGAAACTAATTGTACTCAATAGACCAGCAGAATCCGAAATTACTATTTATATAAAAGCGAAAAAACAAATTTAACATATAAAAAAAATAGATAAAAGCGGAAAGAAAGTTCAAAATTACTATTTTGTAACACCAAATAGCTGCTTTTGGAAAGACGGCAACGCCAACCCTGGAGGCTGTATCCGGCTTTTTACATCACGAATACGTGTAAAATGTATATATACATATATATCACCTCACTTGAAGCTCGGACACAGAGAGCCCAAATTTCACAATGTCATTTCTGGAGGAATTCCAAGCCAGTAAAGCTTCTCTCTTTCTAATTCCTTTCACTTCGAAAGCCTAAACCCAAATCTCAATTATTGTGCTAAATTCATGCTCTGAGTTATAAATTTTTATTGTTCTAATTTGGAACACCAAATATTTTGTCTTTTTTCTTTTCTTTTTTTTCTCGCAGGCATCGATTCTCTGCCCAATATTCTGCAGAAGAAGTATTCGGTTTTGCGTGATTTAGATAAAAGTTTACAAGGTTTGCTTTTTTACCCATCACCACCTTCGTCTTATTCCTATTGATTACTGCTACAGTTTCTGAATTGCTCTAGTTTATTGCCTCCATTTAATTTCATGTTTTGGAAGGATAATATATTCGTAGATTGAATTTTAAGCTATTGGAGATCAATTTTTCATGTGGGTTGAACTGTGAAAGACTTATAAACCGCACTAATTCATGAGTATGCAAGTAATTGGTTTGATTTGCTTTTGGGTCGCAGTTATGAACTTATTTTAAGAAATAGGTTTTAATTATTTGTAAGTTTTCTATTACAAGAAATGGGTATTATCATTAGTTATGTCTGCGTGAGAAATTGGGGCTAGGGTTCAGGAGTATATTGAATTTTTCATATTTTCTCAGTTGGGGTAGAGTAGAGGGTGGCAAGTATGGGTTACTATCTATTTTGAATAAGAAACTATTTTTCTGTCTTTTTTGTTGTGTGTGAGTATTTGTTGTGTGCCTTGTGTTCACATCTTTTCTTTTAGGAGAAAAAAAATTAAAAGCTGTAAGTTTTATCAATGTATTCACCACCTCAAGTTGTTATGTTCTGCTATTGCGGGTTTCTCAAGAGCAGCATTTAGTTCTGATTTGTATCAGTGTACAAACAGATATCCAAAGACAAAATGAAAAACGCTGCGAACAAGAGATAGAGGAGATTAAGAGGGAAGTTAAGTCTGGAAATATTACACCTGATACCTCGCTTATCAGATTCTCAGATGCAGCACTTGATGAGCAAAGGCATAGCCTCTTGATTGCTGATGAAAAGGTTTCCTTGGCTGTACAGGTGTATGATATGGTACAAATATTCTGGACCTTTTGTTGAATTTGTATATGTGGGGTTACTGCTCTTGCTGCTTGTTCAGATTATTTTACATGATTTTGTGATTTTGATTTTTTATCGTCTTAAGTTTATGATCTACTAAATTAGAAGTCGTAGTTATGGAGATGCTTATACTTTGTTTATCTTATTCTTTTGAAGAAGGGAAATCTCAAAATAAAAATAGAAATCCACGCATTTGATAAAAACAAAAACACACTGCAACATAGAAGTGGTGATTTTATGACATAAGAAGTGGTTTTGGTTATATGCAAGAATTCTTGCTTGGCAAAAATGCCTTAATTATGTTTACATATTTCCTCTCTCAGTTGTGATGCTAATGTGAAATTGTTCTTTTTTCTATATCATTTGAACAATCAAGTCCCTTGTTTACATAATTTGCTAAAACTTAAATAGAAAATAAATTGAGAAAGTTCAAAAAAAGGGGCCTCCGATAACATAACTTGTCTCAAAGATGTTTTTATGGATGGAAAATCTTAAATTTATTTAATGAAAAGTCTGATTCTTTTGTGGACTATCTAGTTTATGTGTATTTCTTGCTAATCTGATTGTTTGAGTAACTTCTTATTTGCAGCTTTTGTTTACCTAGATGAAGTCCCAGCTATTTATTTTGTTTGGTCACATATTTTAAAGAAAATGTATATGAAGCTTCAGATTTGCTTGCATGATAAATTATAGACAACTAGTTTTGTGAAGGCGATACACATTTTATGTTCTTTTGAATTCTGAAGGATCTATATTGAAATTTCCCTAGTAATGTTTCTACTGACCCTGGCTGTTGGTTATTTATTTTGCTTCAGGTGGATACACACATACAACAACTTGATCAGTACTTAAAAAAATTTGATGAAGAACTTCGCCGTGGTACGTCACTAATAATATAATTTTCCTTTCCATCTTGCTGAATGTTCTTACATGAAACTATACTCTGATAGGTTCCTCCATATTTTGGATTGTCATATATCTCCAATTCAGCTTATTTATAACAAATAATAATAACAATGATAAAATATAAATAAATAAATTATGTCACAGTAACTTACATAGATTCCCTGATTAATAAAATAGTTTATGGCAGAAAGAGATGCTGTGCATGCTAGTGGGTTGCCTGCTGCAAGTCTGGATGGCAGCGTAAAATCTGGAAGAGGCGGTGAAGGTGGTAAAGGAGGCCGGAAGAAGTATCTACCTTTCCTTAATCTGTTTCTTTCCTTGGATTATTATTTTTTCTAAGTTGGCCTAATGAGTTTACTCATGTTTCAGTATTTTTTTTATGAAGTTTTGGTACTTAACCATTTCATTATCAGATGCCAGGAGGATTATTTATGAATTGTTCTTGTTGTTTTGTTATTTAATTTTACTTGAGACCTAGTATGACATGGTTAGAGTATCTTTTCTTCGCAGAACCCGCCAAGCAACAGCAGCTGCAGCAGCAACAGAAACGGCTACTACAGCTGCTAATCCTTCTAGTATGGATTTGGATTTACCAGTAGATCCAAATGAACCGACATATTGTTTATGTAACAATGTAAGCTACGGAGAGATGGTTGCATGTGACAACCCCAATGTATGAAACTCTTTCACCTGCGCTTTCTATACCTCTGTTTTCCATATCATAAATGCTCCATTATCTGATAAAAAATGCTTCCGCTTCTGTCAGTGCAAGATAGAATGGTTCCATTTCGGCTGTGTTGGTCTGAGAGAACAACCAAAAGGAAAATGGTATTGTTCAGAATGCGCTGGAACGAAAAACCGTAGAAAAGGAAGATGATGCTGTATTATACCTTTTTCAGGGACCTGGTCATCTCCATTGCTGAAAAGGAATATTGCATGTATCATGTATACACTGTGCTTTTCTTAGTGTAAACAAATAGATTTGATCTACCACAATTTGTAGCTGTTAGTCAAGGACATGGATACCGTTGATGTTTGGATTTGTATTGACTTTGACTGTTTAGAAAAGTATGATAGTCACCTTCTCCCAGTCTCCCTCTTCTCCAATTACTTTTGAGATTATTGATTGATTTTTAAATTGGGCAATATGGCTTCTAACATTAAAAAGGAAAAATCTGGTTTTATTATGCTGGTACCTCACTAGGGTTTCTCAATGCAAAATGAAATTATTCAATTCAATTCCATCATTTAAAATTCTTAAATTTTAGGACAAATAATAATTCAGCTTAATCTTGATGAACATGCTTTTCATTGAAATGACCAACTACGTTTTTGTTTGTTTTTGAATGACCAACTAGTTTGGTTGAAAGAAGGGCCTCGGCTGAACTCTAGTCCACCAGGACTTCCTATCTTCTTCTATTGTAGTTTAAAAATATTACTTACAAAAAATAAAAATGAATTCCATACTACCTTATACATATCTTATTAATTTAGTATTATCCACATTATTATCAAAAACTAAATAGAGAATTGTTCTTACCCTTTTTTTATTTTATTTTTATTAGCATTTACAATTACTTGTATTATCCTTGAAAGAAGAAAAATAAAAAACAATTGTTAGCGTTAGCTAATTAGGAAAATAATCTTCAAATTTCTCATCAAAAAAAAAAAATCCCTATTTTCCAACTTATGCTTTTCTGGTTTGAAAGGGAAAAATAGACCATGACGTGCAAAAGAAAGAAAAAAAAAAGTCCAGGTACAGTATATTAGAGATTATTCCACAACCAAGTGAAACAGAACTAGAATAAAACCAAGCTTCCAACACTATTTATGCACGTAAAAAAATTTATTTGCAAAGAATTAGTTCAGTGCATGAAAATTCCTCCAGAAATCACAGAATCTACGCCTGAATTAAAGGAGCTAACCTAGATGCTGATCTCTCTATCATTACATTGATTCCTTTTTTTTTTTTTTTTACCAAACCAGTCAACAAAATAGGGTTTAAACCCTGATCTTTGTTTAGCAAATAGATCATGTGCAAAAACAGGTCAAAAGGGATGCCAATTTGTGTGTATCATGAGAAAGACCATCATATCAATAATCCATGCCACCCATTCCACCCATGCCGCCACCCATTGCCGGAACCTCCTTGTCATCCTTGGGGAGTTCCACCACAACAGCTTCGGTAGTCGTCATCAAAGATGACACACTGCATAGAAAATGGTAACAGATGTTAACTGATAGAAAAGAAACAAATCTCAGCAGAGTTTGAAAACAGAAAAACTGAGGAAGTTTCATGGTTTACCTTGCAGCATCAACCAAAGCTGTCCTAATGACCTTCAATGGATCAATAATTCCAGCTTTAACCATATCAACGTATTCACCTATTTAAGCAAATGAGAAAAATAGAACTAATAAATAAGTAAAAGTGGGAGATAGACTTCAATTGCCTTTTGAGCAAAATAACCAAAAAAAGAATTGCAGAGAGAGATATCTACTGACCTTTGGCTGCGTCATATCCAAGATCAGGGTTATCTTGCTCCAACAGCTTACCGACAACAACAGCTCCCTCAACTCCAGCATTAGAAGCAATGGCATGAGCAGGTGTCTGCAAAGTTAATAAATGAGATAGAAAATAAGCTTCGCTAGACCATAAATTAGAAACAAGTTATCCATCTGTGAGATAAATGGAAGGCACCAAAGGTTTGTGCACATTGATCCAAGATTAGAGTTTTATTAGTTTATATACAGTTTCTTTCATTCTCTTTTCCTTCGAGGAAAGGAGATACAAACCTTCAGAGCATTCTGAATAATCTGTACGCCAATCTTCTGATCAAAGTTAGCAGTGTGAAGCTTTTCCAACTCCTTCGAAGCATATAGAAGTGCAACACCACCGCCTGTTATTGGAACTCGTATTAGGGTCATCTACAGATTCTACAGCCAACGTGATACATCACAAAACATGGAAAAGGCGTATTACCAGGTACAATGCCTTCTTCAACAGCTGCCTTTGTGGCATTCAAGGCATCTGTCACTCTATCCTTCTTCTCACCTACTTCCGCTTCACTAGCTCCTCCAATCTGCAATAGATAACCTTTTTCACACTCCATACCAGTTCCCAAGAATTTGATATCATTATTAAATAAAGAAACTCAACTACCCTATCATATAGAAACTAGGATATATGATAACGTACAGACCTTCAGCACAGCAACACCACCAGAAAGTTTTGCCAATCTCTCCTGTAACTTTTCCTTGTCATAATCTGAAGTGCTCAACTCAATTGCTGACCTGATCTGTGATCAGAAAGTTAAGAGCAAAAAATGTAAGTTTCAGAAGTAGTCTTTTCGAATATGATAACAAAAAGGAATATGAATCACAAACAGTCAAAAGAAATAAAAAATATATTTTTTAAAATAATAATAGTATGCAGAACAAAGCAAACGAACCTGTTCACATCTTTCTTCAATAGCCTTCTTGTCGCCAGCACCATCAAGAACTACAGTGTCATCCTTCGAAATAGTGACCTAAAACACAAACATAAATCACCAAAAGATAAGGGGAAACTTTTTGAGAAAGAAAATTAGATTATAATCAATATGGAAAGGTTAATTACTCCTCTACTTGAGAAAATTGCATGTCAATAGAAATTATATAGTCGGAATAAATACTAGGCAATGCAAATTACAAGGATGCTTGAGCTTACCTTTTTGCAAGTACCGAGCATATCAAGATCCACTTTTTCCAAATTCAGACCAAGCTCTTCAGTGATAAGCTAAAACAGATAAGTACCACACATCATGTCATCATTTGATCATTAATTTGAAAAGTTTCTGAAAGAAAGAATAAGAAAAAAAAATGTTGAACGTACATCTCCTCCTGTAAGAACAGCAAGATCCTGCAAATTAGCTTTACGGTTTTCACCAAAACCAGGGGCCTTTATGGCACAGACCTGCAGAGATGAATGATCAAAGTCAATCTCCATTATCCATGCGAAAAGTCAAAAAAAAAAATCAAATGGTAAAGCATTGTCCCACTGAAAAAATCCAATACAAAGAGTTGCTGCTTGGTCAAACCTTGATTCCGGCACGAAGCTTATTTAGAATAAGAGTTGCTAAAGCATCACTTTCCACATCTTCAGAAACAATAAGCAAGGGCCTTTGTCTCTAAATAGGATAAGAAAATTTGTGTCAACCAATCACAACACAATTAAAGTGAATAATAAAAGAAGTCATAAACCAGAAAATTGCTCACCTTCAAAGCCAACTCTAATACTTTAACTACAGCATTTATGCTTGAGATTTTCTTCTCGTGGATTAGAATTAGAGGATCTTCCAGTTCCTGTATGGATAGCATTTTAGGATAGCCATATTTT
This sequence comes from Ochetophila trinervis, assembly GCA_003254975.1. Classification (NCBI taxonomy): domain Eukaryota; kingdom Viridiplantae; phylum Streptophyta; class Magnoliopsida; order Rosales; family Rhamnaceae; genus Ochetophila; species Ochetophila trinervis. Next base: position 75,801 of record QANX01004952.1, read on the forward strand.
ATCAAATAGAAGACTTAAGTTTTCAAGGCTTTTATACTATTCTTCTGTTCTGTCTTGTGTAGGATAATAGTTTCAACATGCAAGTAACTGAATTGTAACACAAAAGATATATGCTTACACATTTCTGGTTTTTCTGATTGGTAATGAAATAAGGAGATATGTAGCCCCTGTCTAGCTTCATCCCCTCAACGACTTCCAATTCATTGTACAAAGTTTTCCCATCCTGCAAAGTTTATTGTAATGTGAGACGTGCATTAACTGACACATGATAAAGAGAAAGCACCCCTTTGACCCTCCATAAAAATTTCCAAAATATGCATATACATGAAGTATTTTGTACGCATTATACTCAAATGTTTATATGAAAATATTATAAATAGAAAAGATTGTGTGGCCGGACTGGAAGACATATTGTCGCTGATAGTGGAGGGGTCAGGACTGAGAGAAGCAGTTAAAAAATAGAAAAGGGTTTCCATCAGAACGGAAGCAAACAATTATACAAGTAAGCAAGACAATTAAACCTTATATAGATTGTGAAATTCTTCCAGAACCAAGGGAACAATGTTAGTCATAAGAAACGAACGTGAGAAAATAGACTTACTGAGATTGTGATTACTCCCTCTTTGCCAACTTTCTCCATTGCCTTTGCGATCAGTTCGCCAATTTCCCTCTCTCCATTTGCAGATATTGTTCCAACCTATAACAACTGATTTATTATCAGAAATCCCCAAACTAAAAGTCCTCCAGCTGTAAAATAACAAGAGATTTAAAAGAATCAACCGGAAAACAGTAAACAGACCTGTGCTATCTCTTCAGAAGTGCTGATCATACGAGCTCTGCTCTTCAAGTTTGTTACTACAGCATCAACTGCCATGGTAATACCACGTCTTAGGTCCATTGCATTCATTCCTGCAGCTACTGACTTGCATCCTTCAGTAAAAATTGCCCGAGTAAGGACTGTAGCACAAGTTGTCCCTGCAAAGAACAAAAATATATCAATGCTTAGTTATGAATAGTTATAAAGTTGTAAGTTACACCGCACAAGAACAATCCACTCTTAGAAAACCATTCTGTAAAGTAACCAAAAGAGCCATTACTAAAATAATCATATTACAAAACAATTAGAGTCAGAAAGAATGAAACTCACCATCACCAGCTACATCATTAGTGGCATTTGCCACCTGTTTCACCAGACTAGCACCAACATTCTTGACTCTATCCTTGAACTCAATACTCTTTGCAACTGTTACACCATCTTTTGTCACTTTGGGAGCACCAAAGCTTTGTTCAATTATCACATTACGCCCCTTACAAGAGATACAAGAAAAATCCAATATCAACACAATGACAAAATTAATTCGGAAGCAATTAAAAAAATAATACGCATACATATTTAAACAACAAACATAAAAAATTTAATCAAGTTAATAAAATCATACATTTAAACAAATAGGACTTATAGATGATAGTTAAAGGTGTCTCCTCTTAAAAAAGTAGAAACATAGCATCTTAATTCTTAATGGGCAATAGAAGATATAAACAGCAAAAGATAATTGATTAATGAGAGAACCTTAGGACCCATGGTGACTTTAACAGCATCAGCAAGCTCCTCAACACCCCTAAGCATCAGAGCTCGAGCTTCCACCCCAAATTTTATGTCTTTGGCCGCATAGTTTCTGCTCCAACTCAACCTACTACCAATCTAAGACCAGATAACACAAGCAGCACAAATCACTTACGTAAAATAATATTTTTATCAAAAATCAATAAACACATTAATACAAAAGCAGCAGCAAATCACCTGATGGGTGCTATTCCTAGCGATCCTGCAAACCCACAAAAGAAAACACATGAAAGTTAATTAAGAAAGACAAAGAAATCGACTCTCTGTTACTAAACAAAATAAGAAATTTCCAACATCATGTAGTTAAAAACTAGTTTTGCCTATTTCGTCCAACCCAGATGTTTATATTAGTAACAATGAGTCCATTTTCAGACATTAACGAATCATATGTCCAAATGACTAATATCACATATCCTCTAAGCTTATTTTTCTGCCACATTTATCGGCAACCAAACAGAACGAGACAGTAGAAACCCAGAAGATGGAAATGAAGCACTAACTGTACAACCTACCTAGCCTTGGAAGCGAGGCTTGAAGCGAAGCGGTACATAGTGAAGTTCCAGAGGGATAAACAAGAACTTTGATAGGAAAAAGAGAGAGCGAGAAAGTTGAAATGAGGGAAAGGACGGAGATGTTGGGTGAAGAGAGGGGTTTTTGTAATGCAAGGGAAGAGTCTAGAAGCAAGCTGTAGCAGCTTCTAGGGTTTAGGGTTTTATGCATACCCAAAAACCCATTTTGCATTTTTACCCACAAAAAAACAAAATAATAAAACACCCACCTTTGCTAAGAAAAATATATGGAAAAAAAAAAAACCATTTTTGCTTTAGAATATTATAACGTATTTAAATGGTTTTTCTGATTCGATAGTAATAAATTTTAGGGAATATACCTTATAAAAGTTGAATTAATTTTAATTCAACTTTTAACTTTTAAAAATTATAATTAGCATTTTTTTAAAATGTAAATGAGATTATTTATACATATGTTAATAAATTATTTTCACTTTAAAATTAGAATGATTTAATTATATTTAAGGCAAATTTGTTAAGTCTAAACTTTTTAATCATAGCATTTAGACGGAATATACCCTGACCCTCAAAGATTCCAAAACTCGTGAGCCATAGTCCTCCTATGGTCCATAGCATACGAAAGAGCGGAGACAGACAATGAGGTGGAAGATTTGGAATTGTGTATATTTTATGAAAGAAGAAACCAACGGTAATTCTCCCACATTTATATTTTATGAATTTAAATTTTCATTCTAACTAATAATAATAAAATATTAATCTAAATGCACTTTAATATTTTTTAAAATTAAATTTATTCAAATAAAAAATTTTTACAATTAATTTATACAATTAATTTTTTTTTAATTTGAAAAAAGTTATATATTTGTTTAATTTAGTTAAAATTGACAAATTCTGTCAATTTAAAAATTATAGCACATGACGCTCAAAATTAATTTTTTTTATTGTACTAAAAATTAAAAACATAAAAAAAATTAAAATTTATTTATGATTTTTTTTTCTATTTTTAATTTTTGATATAATAAAAATAAAAAAATTAATTTTGAGAATAACTTGCTATGAATGCGACATCTAAATTGATGAAATTTATCAATTTTAATTAAATTAGACAAAAATACAATTCTTTCAAATTATATAATATCAATTATACAAATTAATTATAAAAAATTTTATGTAAACAAATTTAATTTTAAAAAGCTTTTGCATTTAAATCTAAAATATTTTTATTTTGTATTTTTAATAAAAATTCAAACTTTATGAGAACAACCAACAGTTATACAATTACTACGTAGGGTTGAAAGCATCCAAAAAAGTGCATCATCCACTCAAACTTCAAAATAAGGTAAAGATAAAGAGTATTTAGGTAACAAAGAAGCAATGGTAAAACAACTTTTCAAAGGTTAAATTGCAATGGCAAGAAATTTAATGGAATGACTTAGAATAAAGTTTGCAAATCTATTTGTTGTGGGGTTTTAACTTTTAAGTATTTAATTTGGATTGGAAGTTTGTAAAGGAGGTAGACTATTTATGCTAACCTAAGGTAAAGTTTTTTATAACCTCGAGTTCATTAAGTTTAATCACACAAAAAATCAAAATTTTGGACTTGGAATAGTACTTTGGAATCTGGCCATTTTTTGAAAATGGGATGTATGTATTTTGGAATTCAAAGAATATTACGATAATACTAGATTGTTCAGGAAAAACTATAGTCCTATTTGATAGATTATTTTTATTTTTTATTTTTTTTTCAGCTAAAATAAATGTTGATACTGCTTCTTCTTGTTTTGAAATAGTTACTCGTAATAATTAGCTCTCCAACATATCAATACTCTCAAGTTGTGTTCAATAGCTTTGATAAGCTGGTGGACAAATACAATGGTTTCTTCGTTTCCCAATCTCAATATTATNTCTTGAACTGAGACTTAAAATCTTTTTAGGTTTTTTTTTTGGTCAATAAAAAATATTTTTAGTTTTAGTTGAGCTTCAAACATGGCGGTTTAATAAAAATATAGATTGCTAAAAGTTATAGATAATCTTAACAGGATTTGGGGTTAGTTGAGATGAACTTGAATTCCTTTCGAGGCAAATTTGCTTCCATTGTTATTCTTAATATTCATTTTATCCTTAATTATTTTTTATTCCATATCTTACTATCGCAACAACATGGATAATCTATCAAATATAAATCAATAAGTATATACACGAAAATATTTTTAACTATTTAAATCGAAAATAAATGAATTTAATTATAAAAGTATGACATATTTGATGCAATTTAATAGTTTTAAATGATTAATCAAATTTTTTGTTTGGAAACTAATGGTTAATCATATTTATTATGACTTTAGTCGGACTATATGTATAATATAGAGTAATTTTTTCATATGAAAGTTTCACATTTAAGAGAATTTCATTGTCGGCGGATTTTGAAAAATAACTTTGTCAATAATAAAGTGTTCATCGATTCGAAACTGATAAATTTTAGAAATAATTAATCAAATCTAATTAGTAATCAGGTTTTATTTTTTTCAATATAATATGATCTGATCCGATTCAGACATAAAATTCAATACAATCTAATTAGTAATTAGATTTAATCAGTTTGATTTGAACTTTTATTTAATTTTTTAAAATTTAATTTTTGAAATTTTTTATTTTGAATATTTGATATTTAAGTTAATTTTTAGCCAAAAAATTGTTTAGCTTAAACTCTATTTAAAAAATTATTAATTTTTTTTAGAACCTAATACATAAATAATTAAAAAAAATAAAATTATGCTTATTTAAAAAAGAATTGGAAAAAAAAAAAAGAATTACAAAGTAGAAATAAAGTCTTAAATTTTATTTTAAAAATGATTGAATGTATATAGATTAATAGTAAAATGATGAATTTTTTAATAAAAATAAATCATATAATAATAAAAAATATTTTTTTTGAAAATTTAAAAATAATTAATTTAACTTTAGAACCGAATCAATCCAGTAATCAATTTTAAACTTTTAAAACTAATATAATCCAATAACACCACAGTAACATATTTAAAACAAATTAAATTAGACATAATTAATCAATTTTTTTTGCATACACCTGGTCAATAAGACACATATTGACGACACGTTGCTTCCGAATTCGAAATGAGAAAACAAAAACAAACAAAATTATTTTTCAAAGAAAAACAAGAATTAAAAAGGGGTATTTCTTGGCCTACCCAGCGGTGACCCAACCCCAACTCACAACCCACGTGCGGTACGGAGATTGGCTCCCATCATCAGTCTCGCATTCTCTACCCCACCTCTGTCCCGGTTCCATAGCCTCTTCTTGTATCTGCTATACTTTCTGAGCTCTCCTCCAGTTGTTCCTCAAAAAGCTCAAATCTTTTTGTGTACCATTTACTACTAGAAAACCCGATTCCGATTCACAAAAACACAGAGAGAGATCGAAGATGACTGAGGCAATGGTCAGGAAGAAGCCTGGCATGGCCAGTGTCAAGGACATGCCGGTTCTCCAGGACGGTCCACCACCAGGTGGGTTTGCTCCGGTCCGGTACGCTCGCCGGATTCCCACAAAGGGCCCGAGCGCTATGGCCATTTTTCTCGCTACATTCGGTGCTTTCTCTTGGGGAATGTATCAGGTCGGCCAGGGAAACAAGATCCGGAGGTCAGTCTATTTTTCCCCTTCTTCTCTAATTGTTATTATCATCGAATTTATGACATTAGGGTTATTTTCATTTGGGTTTATCTGGGTTTTGGTTTTGTTGCGTATTTAAATGATTGGAAAATGGAGGTTCTTAGCAGTGGCGGTGTTGATCTGTTTTAGGGTTTTGTTGTCCGTGGTGATTATCGGTTGTGGGTTTTAGTGTTATTCTTTTATATGAGCTCTAGAAATGGTCTCATGGGTAGTGCTAATTTTTATTGAAATCCCTTTTTATCGTTCGAGCATTGCTTTATTTCTTAATAATTATCAATTTAATTGGGGTTGGGTCGTAATTCATAGTATGCTTTCTATATGCTCTCTGTAATTCAGTTGAAGTACGGTATAAAGTATAAAAAAATGGGAAATGGTTAATCTTTATTGATGAAAATGGCTGAACTTTGCTTTTGGATTTCGTAAATTTTTATTATTTTTTTTTAAAATTTGGATGCTTCTTCTTAATAATATTTGTGGATAGATAGCCTCATCTATGATGGTCATTACAATAATAGTGAATTTTTAAGTAATCCAAGTAATGAAAGATGCGAACATAACCTTTATCAATCATGGAGCCAGGAAAAAAATTAATTTTGGCACAGGAAATCAGTTTGATGAGAGAATTCCTTAGGAAGAGTGATAGTTGAAACTTGGAAGAAAGTTTCCAATGTTTGTGCACCAGAGACAAGTGTCATCCATAGTTGTACTGTTATGATCAAATCATTTAAAGTTCTGCAGGAGCACATGATGTAATTAAGATACTTAAGAAGAATTACAATTTGGAATTACTGAATTAGTGAAGAGTCATTTGTTTCTATGTTTTTCTATTTTAAGACAAGGAATTAGCCATTGAGGACTTTAATTTAAATTAATAAGGTGGGTTATAAAATTATATAAAAGAGATGACGCTTGATGGTCTATTTGTGTATATAGCAGCCTAGTAGATGTTTTCGTATGTTATTTAGATGAGGAAAGGTTCAGATAATAGCATTTTATTGGTTCAAAAAAAATTGCTCTCCATTTAGATGACTATGTGGCTTAAAGACGACTTCTCTTTTGCATTTACTTCTACCGTCCATCGACCAATTTAAGTCTCAAGTTGTGGAGTTTTTGCTTCAATTGGTTGGCGATGCTTGAAAGCTGTAGGAAGAGTAGAAAGAAATTGAATTAGGAAACATACATTTCATATTCAAATACTGCTGTATTCATATTTCGTACGGCTGGTTATTTCATATTAACATCATAAACAATATTATATACTTATTCATGTTCAACCATAACTGACCCAAAACATGTTAGACACACCTCACACAACATTTCTACTTGCCCTTGTTTTCTCTCCCTCTATCTTGATGGTGTGCTCTCTCTTTATCTATCTGTTGGTTGCAAATTGCACTTATTCTGCTTCCCATCACTAGTATTAAAATCTGTGATGCTTTAGCTTTCTAATTTACCATATTCTCTCTTTCTGCCCCTTCAAATTGTCCTTTATAGATTTCAAGTCGTTTTGGTTCTCTCATTCCTTCTTTATGCATTCACAAGTTTTTATGCTCATAGATACTGTATCTTTTTTAATAAGAGAGATAAAGCTTTTCTTGGGCATGACCTTGTACATCATGATGGATACGCAAGTTGGTTTTTGTACTTTATTCTTTAGCTGCATAGTTTTTGGAGCATGGTCATCAATACATATAATTTGATGACTTATCCCAAATATACAATTATTGTTTTTAACTCGAGATTTAGAACATACCTTTTATCTTGTTCTTTTTTTTTTTTTTTTCTAAACTTATTTTGATTTGGTAAGGAGAGTTAAAAGGTGAAAATATTAATGGATTTTGTTCATTTTCATTTTATGATGTTCTTATATTTCTGGTCATCAGATGCATTGGACCCATTCTGTTGCCACAGCTAGATCTTATATCCATTGTTTGGTTAAGGAACTGCTTTATTTTTCCCTGAAAGGATTTTCCTAGAAAATTGTAATTTTGTTCTATAGGGCGCTGAAGGAAGAAAAATACGCTGCCCGCAGAGCAATACTGCCAGTGTTACAAGCTGAAGAAGATGAAAGGTCAATTGCTAATTTTTTTAGTTGTCTTCTTCTGACACTCCTGTCATATGTGTCATATATACTGATCTCATATGGTGATGTACTGAAATGATTTTCACGTTTATCTGTTCTTTCTTTAGATATGTAGATGAGTGGAAGAAGTATCTTGAATATGAGGCTGAAGTAATGAAGGATGTGCCTGGTTGGAAAGTTGGTGAGAGTGTCTACAACTCTGGTAAATGGATGCCTCCAGCAACTGGCGAACTCCGTCCTGATATATGGTGACACTATTTCTAGCCACAGTTATTTATGTGGTTCATGTTTGATACTGAAAAGAGTTTCTATTTCTCTGTACTCATGTTTCTTTGTTGCCATTTCTCGGCTCTGTTCTTGTGAAATAAAAAGTGCAGCAGAAGAACCTATTTACATGATTTTCAAATACTTTTGAAATAATTGTCTTATTTCATTCCCATGATATCACTATCACCCTTTAGAATTAAAAGGAATAATTTTTATAGTGCCATCTTATTGTGGAAAATATCTATATCCTTTGAATAATCTCTGGTAGTTTTAGTAATGCAATGATGGCAATGACTGAGTGAAAGAATGAAATTGCTGGTAAAAAATGGAGGAGGAGCTGTGCTAGTTTTTGTTTTGTTTTGTTTTGTTTTTGTTCTTTTTTTAATCAAAGAAAGAAGCCTAGGCTTCGACAACAACTACACCAGTCTGGGAGACAAGCTCCCTACAGAATCAGAACTAACCATATGAACCACACTCTTAGGAATACAATCCAGAATGTGGAGCCCCAAACTGAAATCAAAATTCTCTAAATGATCAGCAACAGAGTGCAACTCTAAAAACATGATTAATAGAGAGAGAAGATTTATTCTTGAAGGCTCCGCAACTTTCAATAACTCCATAACAAGGATGCATGGAATTTAGGCCATTCTTGATCCACTCCACCAGAGAAGAAGAGTCGGACTCAACTTGCACTATCATCAAACTCATCTATTTAATCAGATTTAGTCCATGAAATACACTCCAAGCCTCAGCATTAATAACAGCAATTGCTGGAGAATTCAAAATGCCCAAGTTACTAACAAACCCAGCAATCCACCTTCCTTGAGCATCCCTAACAACTCCACCAGCCCCATCCAAACCAAAGTTCTTAAAATAGAGCCATCAGTATTAAGTTTCAAAAAATCTTCAGGGGGGGCATTCCAAGCAATCAATCTTTGAACCTTGGTATGCTTAATATCTTTTCTAGGACAAGCATTCATCATATCATAAGCATAATGCGAAGTAAGTTCACTAGGGTTACAAGGAAAAGAAAAAGAAGTGTCAAATGAAGATTTGCACCTCTATTTCCAAATCAACCAATAGCCAACCGCAAAAACCACACACCAGGCAACTGTTTTTTGACCAGAATAGAAAGACAATAAGGTTTGCCTCTTAAAATTTGAACTCACCCAATGTTTCCAATCATGAATGAAAAAATTAGTATCTTTCTCAAGAGCTCCTAAAGAAAGCCAAATGCCTTTTGCTCTTCTACAATCTGTCAGCAAATGTAACAAATTTTCCTCTCCATTGTTACAAATCAAACAGGAATTATCATTGCTAATCCCTCTTCTCACCATGTCTTCATTAGTTAAGAGCCTTTCATGCATCATTATCCAGCAGAACATCTTCACCCTTGGAATAACATCCACCTTCCAATGTTGCCCCATTCCCATTCAGCTTTCAGATTATCATCATTTTCCAGAAATGTATAAATTACTTCTCGTATATACAGACAGGACAAACACAAGAGGTCCCAAATGCGGAAATTACAGTTACTAAAGGGAACAGTCTGAAGATTGAGCAAAAGAAAATAAATAGTACATTCATATGAATTACTTCTCCTATATACAGACAAAACAAGTTGAACTATGCTGCAGAAGTATCGTTATGTTGTTATATGTATAGCTTCTTTATACAAAACACAAAAACCATACAAGAACACTCCAAACAGAAGATGAACTTTTTGGAACAGGATCTATTCTGTAGGCTGCTACCTCTGTATCCTTGAGTTCGAAGGAGACAGGAACCTAAACAAAACTTTAGACAGACAAAAACAGCACTTATCTAAACACTATCCTTTAAAGTTGGAGGAGACATATTTACATAACTTAAAACAGTGGTCCGGTTCCACCTTCTTTGTCAGCATCGGGAATGCTGGAGTAGCAATAGAGGTGGTTGTACATTTCCCAACTCCAGTCCTGCTTTCTATAGACAAACATTCTAGGCCATCTGTTGATTCTAACATAGTGTTCCCTGATTGTTCCATCACCGATGTAACTAGTAACAACAGAAAAACAGCTTTCATGTCCGCCCCATACTTTGTCGTCAGGATCTGCAGTTTGGCTCCCATCTGGATGGAAGTAGCGGCGCATGAGAGGGCCACTGCCCTTCCAGTAAGGATCAAGATCAAGCCAATATGCTGGAGCTCCCTGCAAGGGAGATGTACATTTCAGATTTGTAGGTGAATTTGGTAAGAGGGCTGTTTCAGCGCACACATACTTGTAACTCATGCATATATCAGTATTAGATATGTATATTAGCATTCACTAATCAAAGAGAAGAATTTGGAACCAACACTGATAGTAACAAACAGTAAATCCTGCAAGTAATCAGAAATATTGTCAAAGAAAGGTAATACGGAACTCATAAAGAAAATGCAGTATAACTACTTCAGGAACTGCCTAATGCAGGTTTCAGAAAGTTGTCTACTCTGCTATCAACATTCAATAAACATATTAACAATATTGTTATTAATTTGCAACAAAAGGCGAATATTGTAATTCATTAGAAATTATTGGCAAAACAATGCAAGCTTCAGCTAGTTTACATCACGACTATTGTTGCTTCTGTAAACTATGCACCATGTTTTAGGCAGAGTTGTAAAACAAAAAGAAACTTTCAAACTACTTTAACTCACCAATATGTTTTCAAGTCTGTTTAAATGGATCTCTCAACTTCTAAAACTTACATAGGTATCCCATTGAATTTCCTTTCCTCCATTTCTCTAGTCAATTTACCATTCAAAAATTGCAAACCTATACAGATTGGTTGACAAAAATAGAAATCCAATGGAAGTCTATAATTTGTTGAAAAAGTAAGATCTACATCCGAAAATTGTAAAACAAGTAGTCGCAACAATTTTCCCTAAACATATGATGGGTACTTCAACCATAGTATGGACAGGAAAATACCTTGTTGAAATGAAACTCCCAAACATGGTCGCATAAGTCATCCTTCATAATGCGTGTCTGAAATGAAAACAAGTCTAGTCAGCCAATGTTCCTCAACACAACAGATGCACTTAGGCATGAAAGTAACTACTCTGTGTGTGTGTGCGTGCGTGCGGATGTATGAGTGCATGCACTTGCAGTATGTGAGTGTGTGTACAAGCGTGTATTGAGAGGAAAAAAGAGAGATGCAGAGACACAAAGACAGAGGCAGGGAGACTTCTTGTTACTCACTCGCTTCCCATCCATGACAGATAATGAATAGGCAGCCAACTTCGATAATCCCCTGATTTGTGACAAGCGAGGTATGTGTGCTTTTCCAAGCCACAATTCCTCACACTATAAATGAACAACACTTTTGTAGTTTAGTCTTTCTTAAGCCAATTTGGATTTATAAAGACAAAGAAGTATAATTTCATCGCATCAATTACTGGAGAAAAAACTTACGAATCTAAATATGGGAAGCATCAAACTCCCAAGAAAAACAAACATGCATCTACCATGAACTAGAAGGATGCAAAATATTCAGAAGCTATGAAAACTAACATTTTGAGGCACTTAAAAACAAAAATAAAAGTACAAAATGAGAATGCTAACTGAATTTAAACCCCAAAATGAACATCAGTACCAGTATAGTATTACCAAATTTATAGCAAGAAAGAAACCCAGTTCTTCAAATTGTCAAGAAGTAAACCCAGCAAGAACCCGAAAAAATTAATTGCGGCTGTTCATCACGAATGGAAGTTAAATAAACATGATTCAACTACAATATAGTACTTCCCAAAGTTGGTAAGGTGAAACGTACAAATAGCAAAGAGTAACAAAAGCAGAAAAAAGCTGCTAAGTAAAAACTGAAATTCTCGCAAGCCCCACCATTAATCTAATTTCCAAAAGAAACCAAGTTCCCAGATTTTCAAACCCAGTTCAGAAAAACAAAATCTGAAGCGAAATCGCTTTTAAGTTGATGCATTGGATACAAATTACAGAGGAGGGAAAACAACGAAGAAGAGTGAAACCTTGGAGCTCCATAGGCGATCACTGGAAGCAACGCTGTGCCAACCACGTGAAACGAGGAGAGAGAGTGCCACGCTGCGTGCGTCGAGGTTGTGCAGTATCTTCAGCATTATGTCCCTACCGAACACCTTCAATGGGTCTCTCCTGAGAACCTCTTCTTGACCACCATTCTCATCTTCTTCTTCTTCTTGGTTTTGGTCTTCCTTCCCTCGCTTCCTCTTCTTGCCCTTGTCCCTCTGCTTTTTCTGCGACTCACTCTGCGCCATCGAACTCGGAGTGAATGACAGAGAGAGAGAGAGAGAGAGGAAATTGTGGTTGAGGTTCATGAACCTGGTTCTTAGTTTTTGAGTGTATTCAGATTCGATGTACCAACATGGCAGGTGATTTTGACTTGACGACGTGGCACTCGACAGCTCAACTTGGTTTGTTTTTTTTAGCCTATAGAATTGTGCCACGTTCGATGCTGTCCTTCCAGATCGCAGATGAGTTGCTACTAACTCTTCTTTTCCTGGAGAAAAACTGCATGCCTTTTGGCCTTTGTTGTGTTTCGTGGTCCCTAATCACTTTTTTAATTGAACACTTCACTTCAAATGAAACTATCAACATTCAATTTTGAACTTTTATATTTGTCGATGTAAAAGTTCAATTAGCTTCTACCATGAAGCTATACACTTTCAGATGCAATCACTTTTTTAATTATGTTATATAAATTCGATAACATATATTCACGTAAAATCAAAATAATTTATTAAATGTCCTTTTATGAATAGTATGCCCTGTATCATCTATTGGAAAAATTGTTCATATGAAACATTTCAATAAAAATAGTAGTTGCAGTTTAATGTGTTTGGTTTTTTTTTTTCTCTACTCAATTACATATATTTTGTTTATTTTAATTGTTTATTAGTGTTAGTAAGTGAGAGTTAAAATTTACTAGAGATATCATTTAAATACAAATGTGAAAGGAAAAAAATAAAAAATAAAACTTTCATTTAGTGTTTATGTTTTTTTCTTCTCCTTAGGCTTGTAGTTAGTTTGCGGTGTTTGACTGCTACTAACAAGCAATTAAAATAAACAAGCTATATACAATTTAATAAAAAAATAGAAACAAGAGACAAAAACTAATCACATTAACAAATGACACTTTACCACTAACATCATGTATCTATAATTTAAGAAAAATAAATTCTAATAACCACTAATTAACATATGACTAAGCAAATTAAACATATTTAGTTAGAAAAAACAAAAGATAAAAACTAAAAACAAACCACCTTACCAAACAGTACTAATTTTGCTTTGGTAGTGTCGTTTTTTTTTTTTTTTTTGCACTAATGCTAGTTTTTGCAGATCATAATAATTTGATTCTGGTCTTAATTTGTTGATAGTTTATTTTTTTCCCTCTCTCTCTCTCTTTGGAAGATGAACTACTGTAATCTTGGTATTGTGAGCGCTGCTGAATCAAGAGCTTCAAGTAATGGAGTCCAACAGGTGGGAGATCTTTGTCCTCCAATGTAATCATAGAAGACTACTAAGTTTGCCGAAATACAATTCTCAGATGTGCTATTTTTTGGATTTTAATTCAGATGTACTTAGCCCTGATGCCAAAAAAAAAAAAAAAAAGGATTTAAATATCAAATTGATTTCCCCAGTTATTATTATTATTATTTTTTCTCTTATGAACATCAATTTATATCCTCTTGTATACCCTGCTTATGTAAATAGAGGATTTACCAAAAAGAAAAGCTTATGCAAATAGAGGACGAATTAGTAACACGAGAATATTGGCCCAATTCATCAAATAAATAAATAAATAAAACAGAATTTATCCATTCGAAATTTTATTGCTTCCTTTTTTCTGGGTACTTTTTTCTTTCCCACTTCCGCAGGAGGTCCCTAACACTTTGCGGTTCCAAAGTGGACTAGTCTCGATGAGCTTATGAGGGACAAGTTGACCTTCTTAGGACTCTCAGAAGAATAGATCATCAGCCAAATTATCAATGAAGATGATAGTGAAAGGTGGACTAGAAAGAAGCTGCTTCAATGATTTCTTAGCAATCACCACATACAGCAAATGAGAAAAATCAATATCAGATGTGACGTAGGAAGTCCAAGTCAATAAAACCGAAACTGAGTTTTAAAGAAGAATCTACTTGTTTTAAAACTTAGAGCAAAGATTTCATTGATTTTCCAGAAGCAAGCAAGCTTCAAATTACAGTAAAAATGGCGTAAAAACATTCTGCCGAAGACAGTTTAAATGCTGTTCATTCGCGTAACAAAATTTCGACACGTGTTGGCCAGCTAACGGAATTACAAAAATAACCTTAAATGAAAAACAAGAACGACACCGTTCTATTTAAACATAACGACGAAAAGAAATAAAATTAAAACGGCAAAGTCAACGACATGAAACGCAGCAGCATTTGAGATATCAAACAGCCCATTTGGAGAATCACTCAGATTCGAACAATTTCCCCCTTTTGATTGAAATTAGGGCTGAACCGAAGAGAGAGGAGGCCGCCGGGTAAAGGTTCGATCTTTATCTGAGAATCGTGGGAGAGATCCTTCGTCATAATGCTAAAAAAGATTGCTTGAAAAGCTTTTATTTAGTAGAGAAAACATATGCGAAACTATAGAGTATCCTGTCCCTGTTTTAAAACGGCTTGAAGTTCACAAGGTTTTGAAAGTGCTTTAATTTTGCTTCGCAAGGTTTCGAAAATGGCAATCAGCGGCATGCTAGAACCTAGAGGACCGAGGCTAGCTATGAAAAGATTCAAAGAGGGGTTATTAAATTTCCATTTTTACATTGTCCAAAAAAGAAAAAAGAAAAAAATCCAATTTTTACATGAGAATGAGATTCATTTAGCATGTCTAAAAGCTTAACCTCCCTAATTTTAATGATAATTTGAAATTGTCATTTTTTAAAGCAATCAATATGGAAAATTACAATTAGCTACTAAAATCTCGGACCTGCTGCTTGAAGCAACTGGATTGTTATATATTTGTCATAAAAATAAACACAGTTTAAATTTATACGACATAAATGTATATTCAACTCAAAAATTATTCTCAGTGGTAATATATACAAATATTATTTATCATTATTAATTAATTATATATTTTATTAAATATTTTTAGCTTTTTTAACAAATTAGATTAATAAAGAAAATTTTATTTTTTTAAAAACTTAACAATATCTGACAGAGTTTTCAAAAATAAACATTTATTTTGATAATATCAAAGCTATATCAGTTCGATATTCATTATTTATATCACTATTTAAACATATTTTTTCAAAATAATATCTATATATGTTTATATGGTATATTAATTTTAATAATCTACATTTCTATTCTCTTTTTTTTTNTCTTATCTTCTTTTTTTCAAGCATTATCTCTTGGTAAATCAGACGAACACGAGATAAATAATAATTACTAAATTCTTAGTATATATGGATCGATGAATATAACAGTGACTCTTATGGTCGATTGCTTGCAACAATAATGGCATTAATCATCTGAATAAAAAAAGGAGAAAGGAAAAAGTAGGATGATGATTGTATCCAAAAACTATTCTAGTCTATGGCACGTGGCATGATTGTTTTGGGTATATTTTTGACAAAATCTTTGGTAATAAGCTTTAATTATATATTATCTTCTTCGAGTCAAATAGTACTGCCAAGCTATTGGAAAACCCCTGCATATATGTCACCCTTTATATCCATTCCACACACCTTTTGGGGTAGCAATAGAGGAGCTGGGTAAAACCGAACTAAACTGTTCAAACTGAACTAAACTGTTGTTTTTAGTTCGGTTTGGTTTGGTTTGTAGAAGATAGTGGTTTGGTTTGGTTTACTATGTTAAAAAACCGTCATTAATAGTTTGGTTTACGGTTTGGATAATTTTTAGACCAGACCAAATCGCAAACCGCACTTAATATTATATACATTTATAATATTTTTTATTATTAATAATATATATAACTAATATATATTTTTAATTGTTAATTTTTAGTTTGGATTGTAATACATTGTTTTAATTTAGATTTTGAATTGTAATATTTTTAATTTGAATTTAGTATTGTAGTATTAAAATTAGTTTAAATTTTGAACTACAAAATTAAATTGTAGTCTTGCAATTATTTTGGACTATAAAATTAAATGTCGCAGTCTAAACCGTTAAACCAAACCGTTTATGAATGGTTTGGTTTGGTTTGAATGGTCTTAATGGTTTGGTTTGGTTTGTTGTTAAGCTACACCGCTATCTATGATTTGGTCTGAATTTTTATAAAAAACCAGACCAAATCAGACTGCGCCCACCCCTAAACACAAGTCACAACATCAATTAATTAAAAAATACACTTTATAATAATACATAACGTTCAATTAACAAACATGAGAACTCAATTTGTCTATTTTTATATAATATAAAAGAGGCTTGTTATTCAAGCAATTTTTGGACAATTTTTTGATCAGACATATAATTGTCTTCTCCACTATTAGACATGGGTGATGAGGAGGTGAAGGTGCATGGATCATGGGTTAGTTTGTATAGTTTGAGGGTGATATGGGCTTTGAAGCTAAAGGGCATATCATTTGAGAATATAGAAGAAGACTTTCTCTATAACAAAAGCCAGTTGCTATTGCATTACAATCCAGTTCACAAGAAGATCTCTGTTCTTGTTCATACTGGAAAACCTGTCTGCGACTCCGTCATCATCCTCCAATACATCGAACAGACATGGCCGCAAAATCCCTTGCTCCCGGGTGATCCTTACGAGAAGGCCATGGCTCGGTTTTGGGCTAAATTTGTTGACGATAAGGTATGCTAAATGTAAACATATTTGATTTTGTATAGAGCTAATTTCAAGACTCATCACTCATGTGCAAAACTGCATTAAATTCTGTTTTCGTTACAAAAAAAAAAAAAAAAAAACCTTCTATTGACTTGGATATTATTTCAATTAATTTTTATTATCGCAGCAAGAGCTTATTATTAATTGTTACAAAAGCTCAAATTAACATTAGTTTACTTAATTTAAGGATAACACATAATTTTCAACAATTGCATATTACACATACACAGTCTTTATATTTATTTGTTTAATAATTATTGTTCATCGAAAGGTGAGTTTTTAGCCTTCCACACTTATTAATTACTATATGTTTATTGGCAAAGCAGAGCTCTCTGTTTTAAGCTATATCATTTTGAACTTTTTTTTTTTTTTTCTTCTCGTCGTGTTCTGATCAAATTATACTACAGGGTCCGGCAATCTGGAGGATGTTCAAAAGTAGAGGCGAAGAACACGAAATGGCGAAGAGGGAGAGCTTGGAGATGCTGAGAACCATGGAGAAAAATGCCATTGGAGACAAAAAGTTCTTCGGAGGAGATGAAATTGAAATAGTGGATATTGCTTTTGGAGGGATTGCTCATTGGCTTGGAGCAGTTGAAGAAGTAGTAGGTGTGTGAGGCTGTTTGAAGATCATGCATGTCCTCGTTTGCATGCATGGATTAAAAACTTCAAACACGTCTCTTTAATTGAAGAAAACCTTCCTGATCGCCATCGAATGTTGGTCTTTTATAAGGGTGTTAGGGAAAAGTTGCTGGGATTTTCTTCTTCCTAAGACCTTTCTGATAGAAAATCATTTTCTATTACTTCTATTTAGTTGTTCTTTTTGGGGTTTCCAATGTATCTATATTTAGTTTATCTGGTGATTTCTAAGTTCAAATTCTATCACAAACATGCAATATATTAAGAAAAATAAAATATAATTTCATAGTGAATCATTGTATGAATAATTGTCACTTTGTGGACAGCCAAGCATCGCAAAAACAAGTCTCATTGGAACAGCTTAGTTGGCAAAGTCTGGATTCAAGGCTAGGTGATTTTCTTCTTCCTAATTTAAAAAAAAAAATAAAAAAAAGCATCACAAAAATAAAAATAAAAACAAAAAAAAGTTCAAATTGAATTTCACTTATCCATTTGAAGACGAAATTATTACTCTTTGTATTTAAAAAACAACTTTACTGACTGTGGATGGTGTCTGTTTTTGAGCCTTTTCGATGCCTTTGTTTCTTATAAAATTGATTAGCGTCGATACAAACTTTGTTGGGATTAATTTGAGAGTAAAAAAACTTGTCAAATTATCAAAAGGATACGAAAACAGAGTATCAAAACAGTCTATACGAAGGAGAATTTAGTAGAATCCTTTGTAATATCCATAAAAGACTAGGCATTTTGATAGCTCATCTAGGCAGCCCTCAGATAAAACTGAAAAAAAGAGAAGGAAAAAGATAAAAGAAAAGAAAAAAGATCTCATTGGGGAATTTTTTATTTATTATTGGATCCTTTAATATGTTTTCAAAGTCTTTGAAACTTAAGCTTGCAATAGAGATTTCTCTCACTACCAAATGAATTTGTGAGACACACAAGCTAGCTTCCGTTAATCCCAATAATCATTCTCATCAAGATCAACAAATTAATTCATTTAAATCAATAATTATTATTCACAGCATTCTTCAGCTTCATTCTACACAATCTCCAAAGTTAAAGATAAATATGACCCACCCTAGCCAACCACACCCTATTATCTTCAAGTACAAAACAAAAGCTTTCACAGCCTTCATTGCAACTAGATAGATTACAAGTCTTCGGAGAAAATATCAGAATTTCACATTTGAAATCTTAGACAGAATGAAATTAGCATAGGCGATTAAAGAAAACTTGATATGCCAGCTTTTGACCACATTGAAGATATTTGATTCATAATCAAGCCTTAGAAAATTTGGAACTTAATATCAGTACTGTACAAGTAGTGACCTTCAACACCTAATTAATCAAAACCCACAATCCCACAATCTGAGAACCATAAACACTGTGAGTCATTACTCTAAGAGAGCAAAAAGCAAATATATTTTTATTTATTTATTATCAATTATGATTTAATAATTTAATGGAAATCATTCAGTCAAAGAAGAGGCCTAGCTAGCACCGGGACATTATTTTAAATGTTTGACTAGGAAGGTAGGTGAAGAAAATAGAAAACAATTTTTATTTTTATTTTTTAGAGTGAAATTTAGTGGAAATTTCCTTCGATATGCATATACCAAGTATAAATATAAAAAAGAAGAAGAAGACAAGATTTGGTATTCATCCCTTATCACAACTTGGAACTTATTGCCCATGTATGCATAGTTTAATACCAACTGATGAATAAAAATAGTTTTTAAAATTTTGGTCTCCATCCATCATTCAAACTTGGAACTTATTGCGCAAGTAACAAGTACCAAGATGGCTATAAATGGACTAAGCTGCAAGGAACTTTTGAGTGAAAGCTTGATAAACAATGGAGGAAGTGAAGCTACTAGGATTCTGGTCAAGCCCATTTAGTTACAGAGTCATTTGGGCTCTGAAACTGAAGGGCGTAAGCTTTGAATACATAGAAGAAGACATTCCCAACAACAAAAGTGAAATGCTACTGCACTACAACCCAGTCTACAAGAAAATCCCAGTTCTTGTTCATAACGGCAAACCTATTTCTGAGTCCCTTGTTATCCTTGAATACATTGAAGAAACATGGCCAGAAAATCCTCTACTCCCAAAAGGTCCTCATGAAAGAGCCTTGGCTAGGTTTTGGATTCATTTTCTTGTAGACAAAGTAAGAGTAATTTAACTTTTCCTTGACTAAATGTTTATTGTTTACTTACATATATAATGAATTTTCAAATAAATGTAACCAATTTCTTTCATTTTGGTTTTGGTGATATGGATCGATCTTGATCATACGTAAAATAGGAACAGATCAACCTTAGCCAGTTGACTACCCTTTAATATCTAACAAATTTTTTGTATCATTGTCGTATAGCGCTCCATCTGGCTGGCTTTTTACAGCGCTGCTGGAGAGGAAAAAGAAAAGGCAGCAACCGAAACATATGAAGTTTTGAAAATCCTTGAAGAACAAGCACTTGGAGAACAGAAATTTTTTGGTGGTGACACTATAAATATGGTAGACATAGCATGTGGAGTCCTGGCTCATTGGTTTGAAAGCTGGCAAGAAGTTGTAGGGGTCAAGGTGATAGAACCAACCACTTTGCCTCGTTTGCACGCTTGGATTCAGAATTTTAAGCAAGTTCCTGTGATCAAAGACAACCTTCCTGATTATGAGAAATTGTTAGCATATCAGAAAAACCTAAGACAGAAATTTACAACCACTTGATATTAGATAGCTCATCTTTTTGATAGGATGTCACCATTTTCCTTACCCTTGTGTGCATCAAATATATTTGCCAATAAATTGACTTTTTGTTTGCTGTAATCTTTTACTTCTTTTATATATATTCCCTATCTTTGATTGGTATTTGGATTCCACTAAATATGTTTACTTTGCATACATACTTCATTCTTACAAAAGTATACAATCTTCAAGACAAATTTATATGATATCCCTTCCTTACCAATAAGCAAAAAAGGCAAAAGGATGAGGAAATTGAAGATTTTTATATTCTCTGTCTTGCTGCATTTACCAAATTTAAATAGTCGATGAGTAAAACAATAGAAACCTTGAAGCTGGAAAGTTTCGAAGAAACTAGTAGAGTTAATGCATCAGCCTCTTTTCCACAGATTCACAGGATAAGATAGGAAGGCACATATTTCTCCTCCCTGTTCTTGCTTGCAAATTGCCAAACAAGAAAATTGGGTTCTTGAACACGATTTACTTGCTAAAATTATCACGATGAAATTTTTTCTTGGCCACTGGCATTCAAAAGATATGGTGTATGACATTAAGAAAAGCAGAGGATACACAAGAAAAACTCAAGACGAAAATAACAAAGGCTAGGAGACGAGAAAAACAAAAGATTGAGCATGCAGAAGAATTCCCAAGCTCATAACAAAACATGTTATATAGATATTGCAAATCATTACTGAAAGAGAACAAAGACCTAATTAATTACCATGAGACACAATGGAGGTTTATGTAAATCATTCAGATCTTTACCTGATATCTAGCCAACTAAACACAAATTAACACTAACAAATTAAGATTTTCAGCAGAACTTCAATGGAGGAACAATCCAAGGCACTTCACCAGACACTGCAACCCTTCGATCTTCAGCAGAAATTAATTTTCAACACTTTGAACCTGCCTTAACTTTTCATCCTGCTGCAAGTCGAATTCATAAAATCCAATTACATTGATCACCTCACAATCACCATCTGATCACCTCTAAAGGCACAAGACAGCAAGACCAAAATTCATCACCAAATTTCAGATGGTAAGGGCCTCAAAAGATCCCAAAGAAGGGACTTTTGACAATAGTTGCAACCCCATAATATAAACAGCATAATACTTGGAATCTGAAAAGGTACGTTGCACCAGAAAATAGGTTTAAGATAAAATTAAATTAAATACGGGTCATGCATTGAGTTGGATCAATTTATTCTTGGGTTTAAGCCCAATTGTAAAATCTTTAGCCCTTATAAGAGAAGCCCTACCAGAACTTAGTTGTATTAGAGGAGGATCATGTAGCGGCATGGGTCTAATTTAAAATTTTATGAAATAACATAACATTTTATACAAAAGCATAATAGTGAATTTTTAAAA
This sequence comes from Ochetophila trinervis, assembly GCA_003254975.1. NCBI lineage: Eukaryota > Viridiplantae > Streptophyta > Magnoliopsida > Rosales > Rhamnaceae > Ochetophila > Ochetophila trinervis. The sequence goes on from QANX01004952.1 coordinate 97,592, forward strand.
TAAATTACTTTGAACAGATGGTTAAGTCAACTCCAAATCTCCAATAAAACAACAGTACAATTTTCATGTTATTTGATAAATTTTCAATTAACTGTTTGACTTTTCTTTTTTTCCTTTTTTGGGGAAAGGACTAATTACATGTTAGTTGATAAATTTATTTGGTAAATACTTAAACGGTTTACTTAATTTAGAATTTATTAAATTTTAAATTTTTTTAAAGTTTAGAGATATTTAATTTAGAATTCATATAAATCCATACAAATCAAGATGTATTCAATTCAGATTTTAATAGATTTGATAAAAGTCTATTAAAATCTAGGTGTATTAAAATCTGAAGGTATTCCAAAAACTTTAGTTTTTTTTTTTTTTTTTTTTTTTTTTTTNTTTTTTTTTTAAATGATGGATTTTAATGGATTTCCTTTGATTTTTAAAAGAATTTTGTGAATGAAAAAATTTAAATGAAATCCCACATATTTTCTATGGAATTCATTAGATTCTTATAAATTCTATACATAACCTATGTAATTCCATAACAATCTATGAATTCTTTTAAAATATATAACTCCATTTAAATCTATTAAACTCTAAATTAAATATACCTTCCTTAACTCTTTTTTTATTTTTGAAATGACATGTTATTTGATTAAATTTATAGGGTAAACTATTTGACGAATCCAATATTTATAAAACAAAATGAATGTCGATGCAAACCAACAAATGTTTCAGATTCGGTTTCATATTTTGGCATTAAATAATGTTCATTTTATTTGTAACCCGATAAAATATAATTTACTGTATTTGTAAACAAGTAGTTGTAGTATTATTGGTTCATGATGATCTTGAAAAAGGCACTCTAGAACAATACCGAGGGTTAAGCTGAGTCACAGAGAGAGAGAGAGAGAACAGAGAGAGAGAGAGAGAGGAAATAAAAAGAGAGTTATAGAAATCTTCTTAATTTTGAGGTTGTTGAATATTGATGCTTTCCTTATAATTGAGAGCATGGAGTAAGATGCAAGATCAAGAGGCTAAAATTCAACCAAATCAAATATGAACGCCATTAATTCTATTACTTGATTTTGTTAATGCGTTAATATTACCAAGAATCAAATGAGTCCTAGAATATGAAAAGCAAAACCCTGAAATTGTCTCAACCTTCTCCTCATTTTTAGACATAGCGTGGAGAATATGATCTCGAAATCATTATCATTGGAAATTAATAACTTTGCCATTGAATTGTCGCCAAAAAGGTCTCAAACTTCTCCTCTAAACGTCTTTAAATTGGTTATTGATTTTAGCCTATGTAAACTTTTTTCAATTAATGAAACACTGTGATTACGAGGTCTCTTATTGATTCAAGCTTTTAAAAATAATACGAGAACCTTTTTTTGTTATTACTTTGATAAAAGGTCACGAGAACCGTTTTTTATTATTACTTTGAAAAAGCGGTTCACCATTGGATGTTGAAATCCATATGAATATAATCCATTTTTAAAAAATTAAATTAAATTTATATTGGTTCAGTTCTTCTCTCTTTATTAGAAGTAGGCATGTAGGTAATCAAATTTTACAGTTGAACACTTCTATTTATAAACATGTATTGGTTGTGCTGACCTAGTAACGAAAATTGACAGAGAGGAAGATGATGATGAGAAGAAAATTATCCATCAAGAATGCAAATGATGTCCAAAGAGAGTAAGAAAAGGTTTAAGACCAGAAAATGGAGTGTGTATCTATTTGACAATTCCTCTGTTTGAATTATATACAGTACATATCAAGTCATGCTAACGGTGGAACTTAAATTTAATTATGCATTTGACATATACTTCCAAGTGTAAATTTAAACAAAACACAGAATAACAAAAACAGAGAATCCAAATTCTTCAAAAAACAATTTAAACAGTGATGATTTAATTCGTTCTGCAAGTGTGTTTAATTGAAGGAACCAACCAAAACAACGCAGAGTAAATTCCAAACTCAATATGAGATGTGGAAATTCTTTGCATATTTCTCTCCAAGCTTCGATCCTCCAAATTGAATTCTTTGACGGTACACTTCAAACTGCAATGTCCTTGTTCTTCTACTTTTAAGCACCCATGCAAAGAGTATACAGAACTTTTCCCTGCATCCATGGAAATCCGACGCTAAAACTGAAACACACTGATGATAGCGTCTCTCCAAAAACAGACAGTGACCATCTAATTTCTCAACAGGAACCACATCAAATCGCCCACCATCCGAACCTATGATTTTGAATATCTTATATTCAGGCTCAGGCTCAGGATAAAGATACTGCTGCACCATCAGAAGATCACCATCGGTGGTTTCCACAAAAATTGAAACCCTAGGTAAAGAAATCATGTCCTTGTTTAAGCCTGCTGCAATTTCCTTAAACTCAATTCCATCAGAAGAAGAATGAATTACATCCAGAGACCAAATTTCACCCGAAATAGAGACACCGAGCATGCAGCTTTTATAGAATGCAAAGCTGCAGAAACCATTGCTGGTTTGTGCATAAGTCCAAGATTTGTCGCCGAATCTCAGATGAGCTACTACCTCGGCGGCATATCGGGATCTAGAACAGGTGGCAAGGACCTCGAAAGGCGGTAGTCAACAAATGGTGCTGCGTACCAGCGCTCGAGTTTGAGACGAGGGAATACCGGAGGAAGACGAACAGAGGTGCCGGAAATCGGGTTAAAAAGTATTACGACTCTGTTTCTGTGCTCCTCGTAATGAAGCCAACCATAAGAAGAGCCGGAACAAGTTCTGTGCTTGTATTCGTACGGGATGCGCAGCTCGAATTCGCATTCGCTGTAGTTGATCAGGATCTCAGAGCCACCGACGATGCCGTATGAACTTGGATATCACTTTTTCCTGCTGTTCTTGTGAAAAGGGTTTATCACTAGCCAAGGAGGCTGGTGGTTTATGAGAGGCACAGATTTTTGTTTGTGAATCAAAGCCTTGGAATTCCATGCTTTACATACCAAGCCGAACCTTATTATATCGGCAGACAAACCAGCTTCTCTAATATCAAATCTAAAACACCATCGTGAGCATCTGCCCAATTCGGTGAGAATGCCTGATTCTCTGATTTTCTTTTCGCCTTCTGCTTCCTTGATTTGCCTTTTGCCATTGTAAAAAAAGAAGAAGCAATTATATACTGCCATTAATATATTAATTGTTGTTGATGGATTCACAAACACTTATCAGTCTCCATGGTAACTCCTCCCTACAGGAGTATTTTTTTTTGGGATCCGTGCCTTTGTTCTCTAAAATAATAATAATGATTTTATTTGGAAAATGTAAGGTGTAGATTATTCAAGCCAAACCCTAATGCACGATGGGAGACACGTGGCATGTAAAGATAAAAATCCAAAGTTAGTGGCCAGTAAAGATAAAATCCCTNCAATTATATACTGCGATTAATATATTAATTGTTGTTGATGGATTCACAAACACTTATCAGTCTCCATGGTAACTCCTCCCTACAGGAGTATTTTTTTTTTGGGATCCGTGCCTTTGTTCTCTAAAATAATAATAATGATTTTATTTGGAAAATGGAAGGTGTAGATTATTCAAGCCAAACCCTAATGCACGATGGGAGACACGTGGCATGTAAAGATAAAAATCCAAAGTTAGTGGCCAGTAAAGATAAAATCCCTGAGTTAATAGCTCTTATCCGATTAATATTTAGAAAAATAAAAATATTTTTTTTCCACTTATGAAAAGAGCTTTCTCAATGTAAATTGTTAAAGATTCTCTTACTTGCCCGATAAGTTACCTAAACTCTGTTTTAATAATAATAATAATAAAGGTCCAATATTGTCAGTCGAAGCAAAAAATGGTCAACACGTGACCCCATAATATAGAATAAAAAAATAATTGATATTCAAGCTTTTGTTTTTTAGTTTTAAATTTTTTATTTCTCTTTTCTTTAAGATCGATTGGAAATATTTTCAAGCATGTAGGTACTCAGATCCTATACTTGGACACTTCTATTTACAATCATATATTCGCTGTGCTTGACTAGTAAATCAAAATTGAAAGAGAGGAAGAGGATGATGAGAAAAAAACTATCCATTGCAAATGATGCCCAGATTAAGAGAGGAATAAAATGTTGAAGACCAGAAAATGGAGTGTGTTTCAATCAATGGCTACTCTATTTGATGGACCATGACAAGTCGAAAAAATCCAATCGCAAGAATATGAAAAATACAGGGTTTCTATTCCTAGCCGGAAAAGGAGGGAGATGGACTGAATAGACTGCTGTCAACTAGCTCTGAATAATTTGCAAAGCCTTCCTCAATGTTTATCTAATACAAATGAAGAACAAATTAATAACGGAAACTCACATTTGAAAAACTAAAAACTGAACTATATATGTATATATAGGAAATCAAAGTAAACTTGATATCCAAACTTAAAAAAAAAATTAATATATGTCATTCCTTATCAAGCTTTGAAGATTTGGAAAACTAAAAGCTAATTTCATATCATTAGTCATAAAATAAGGGGTAATGTAAATCATTCAGTCTTACATGATAATATTGACTCCGTTCTAATAACCAGTAGTGACCATAAACACCCTGTTAATCAAAAACCACAATCTGGAAAACCATAAACATTGCGATTCCATATTACTCTAACAAAACAGAAAGCTAATTTTGTTATCACTAGTCAAGATGTAATATCTAGAACATAAACACTAAATTGAGCTTTTCAGAACTTCATTGAAGGCACAATCCAAGGCACTGCACCAGACATAGCAAGTTTACGTCGATTTTCAGTCCTTGTTTCAACAGTTGAAAAGCCTCTTTCTCTGCCATTCTCAAAGTTGAAGTCTTTAATTTTAAATTTATACTTTGGAATATTTTCATACCCTGGATGCCAAGCATATGCATGGGAATAGTAGATTGAATTTGGCCTACATCCCGGATAATTCGATGCTAAGACCAAAATGGAATCATTTTTCCCCACAAACAAAGAATGACCATCCAAGTTGGCAATCGGGATGTGCTTGAATTGGCCACTCATCTCCACAATTTTGAATACGCCACTATAATGACTACCTTTGCACACCATCAGAAGATCTCCTTTGGTGCTTTCCACAAGACAGAAACCACCCTTTGAATTATAAATTTTCTTTAACCTGGGATTGAGTTCGCCACAAATCTTGACACCCAGAGAAGGCCAATGCATATTTTCATCACCACCGTTGATTTTCTCTAGAGACACAATACCATCATTGCAGACTGCAAGTATGCTATCTTTATAGAATGCAACACTCTTAAAATGACCATCATCACCGAATTCATCACTGGATTCAACCCTCTTTTTAACTGAGTAGGACCAAAATTCATCACCGAATTTCAGATGGGCTATGACATTGCGAAAAGTATTAACTGCAAGTACCTCAAAAGATCCCGAAGAAGGGTCTTTTGACAATACAGCTTCATCAACAAGAGAAACCCAGTCAACTAGAAAATGTATTTCGATGCCGCCAGTAATTGCATTTTTACAAACAGGTGGAAGACGGATAGTGGCACCAGACAAGGGGTTTACAATTACTAATGAAGTTAAATTTTCTGAGAAAATCAACCAACCGTGAGAAGAACCTCGGCATTTACTCAAGTTGTCGACTTCTTCAGGGATGCGAAGCTTGAAGTCGGAGATTTTAGAGGTGAAATAGTCGTACAGAGCGAGCCTTTCTTCGCCATTTTCGTCTAGAGTGATTACCATCTGCCATGGAAGTTGGTTGTTGGTTAAACGCATACGCTTCTGCTTCTGTTTGTCATCCGAAGCTATGAAATTCCATTTTTTGCAGACAGCACCGAACCTTATATAATCAGAAACAAGGTCCAATTTGTCTAAGATTAAACCCAGAATATCCACTTGAAGATCTGCCCAATATGGTGAGGTTAAAGAGAGTGCCATTGAAGAAACTTTGAAGCTCAGTGGGAGAGGAAAGGGAAGCTTTAGGTTTACAGCAACGGCGTTATGTATCAAAGAGAACAAGTATAGAGAGAGTTAGGGTTTTTGTTGGCCCCTCTATTTATCTCCATTTTTTATTTTGGTGAATTGTATTTTGATACCTTCTAAATTTGGAGTTTTATAGTTTAGACTTTTTTTGTTTTTCTAAAACTCACTACACTGAATCCTCTATTTTTAATTTGTTGCACATTGATCCAATTTGGCATGATCTCCAACTCCAAGTATTGACAATATATGGCATGGTGTTAATGGTTTTAATTGAAGTGATTCCAAAAATGACAATGGCATGATATTAATGCATGGTTTAAACTGGCATGATATGCATGGTTTAAATTGGCATGATTCCAGTGGATGCAAAATTTCAAAACTAAAAGATATAAAGTTACGATTAACCCTTTTTTTTTAGCTTAAAGTTTACTATCATAAAGTGAAGAAATACTAAAATCACACCTTTTACATCTAAATAAAACAAAGTAAAAAGGCCACAGGCTCAAAAAAACATAGATCCAAAAAAAATAAGCATTAACATTAAATGTCCTTCTCTAACTTCATCAAAGTCGAGAGAAAACTAGCCCTTAGACAATTTTTTTTTTCACTTTAATTATTATTGAAACCTTATTAAAGATTTTTGTTAATTTAGGAAATTGCCCAATAGCATGCAGCAAGTTTTGTACATTTCCTTGTTCTTGTTTTGCCATTAATTCTCTGTTTTTATATGGAATCCACTTTAAGACAAGAATGAAGAAAATATTATTCAAATAATAATAATAACAATCTGAATGTCAAACTCCAAACTTCATGAAACTATTTTGCCTTCATTGTATAATGTTAAAAAATTAAACTAGCTTAAAGTTGGAAAAATGCCTCAATTGCATTCAGCCCGACTTTGTATTTGAAATGCTTTCGTATTTGGCTTGTTTAGATCTCAACCTCAATAGCATTATACAGTAACTGAAGGGTAAATTGCAGTGTATGAAATACATGGAAAAACATTAAAAGATAAAAAGCATGTATTGTACTCATGGACCGGTCCATAGTATGTAGTCTTTTTCTTGGTCTTTGGAGTCAGAATCAGACCTTAATTTCAGTGGCCAAATAGGGAAAAAGTAGGTACATTGTTACCAGTTTTGGTAACTGATTTGGTCAAGCCAAATGAAGACCTTCCCATTGGAGCTTTGGCCTGATTTTTGGTACGAGAGTCCTTCCATATCTCTGCAAAATTTCGACCAAATCTGTAATACAGCTGGACCCTGCTAAGCTGTTTGTCCAGCTAGCAGTATATGATCCATTATAATAATTTCGACTTAAAAAATTCGTCTTTATTTATTATCTTGATTATGATCCATTATAATAAAATAAAATAGAATCACATGGAATTCATCGTGTGGTACAATTTCCCGAATCTTGATTTCTCGAGTGGCAGTGTCGGTAATTAAATCTACACTTACAATTCAACCACTAAAGGAATCACCGCGTATGCGATTTTTATAGAATATAAAGCTGTGCGCACATAAAAGGCAGTTTCCATATATCCGAATGGAGGAAGACGAATAATGGTGCCGAATAGCGGATTTAATAAGATTAAAGCAGACTTGTTCTCGATAAGAAAAACGACCAACCATGAGAAGATCCGTAACAATACTGACTGTATACATGAGGGATTCGTAACCGTATAGGTTCAGTGGATATCATGTAATAATTGAATAAACTGAAGTTTTGTTTGGGCATTGCTCCAAAAGCTTGTCAGTAGCCAAGGAAGTTGATGGTGCGCTAGTTTCTTTTGCTTTTCTTTGTGATTGGAAGCCGATATAATCTGGAAGATAGAATAACTTGTCTATGATTGAATGTAACAGATCATCATGAAGATATCCAATTTTATGAGAAATTAATAATCTGTGGAAAAACGTGCCCTTTTTACCATTTGTTTCGCAGAGTTTTATACTTCAAATTGGAAGTATGAGAAAACTCAAAAAATCCAAATCCATATACTCCTATTTAAAATGGTAGTACACGTAAGAAAGAAAAGTTAAGTATATTCCTAATTTAATTTATTTATTTTTTTTTTTTTTAGGAAATGAAGAGTTATATTCTAAGTACTTCAAGTTTCTATAATAGCAAATTCACCAAAAAAAAAAGTTTCTATAATAGCAAACCATCTCCACTAATTTTGTAAATTGGAGTTATTTAGCACAGAAAATAAAAGTATTAATACTTATATGGTAAATGTCTATTAAATAAACAGTAAAATATAAATTTTTCCACAATTGTTTATTTAAAAAATGAAATTTAACGTGTAAAATTTTAAATTTTAAATTGTTTATTTTATATTTTATTTTGTTATTATTATTCCATGTTTTCGATTTCTCTTTCCCATCAAACTCGCTTCACTTAGTATGTTTAAATATATATATATATATATATATATATATATATATATATATCTTTACAGATATTTAGAAAGAAAAAAAAATCTTGAAATTTTATTATGTCCGGCAACCGAGTTTTGGTCAATGGGTGAAGAATCAAATACGCATAACAGTAAACAAAAAAAAAAAAAAAAGTATGCACATGTTATGTACTTCTCGACCCCCAAATGACGAAGAAGAAAAAAAATATGTTAGAAGATGCAAACCTTCCTTCTAGATTAAATGGCTAAGTAGCTATGGTGTGCTATTATAGGCTATTAATAACATGTGTGGGATACAAAATTTTACAATGAAGGAGTATATTTTGATTGGTTAGTAAAAAAACGTGAGTTAAATTTTTTAGCTGTAATCTACTTGGACAGCAACTTAGCAAGTAGAAAAATTTGTAGTTGTTATTAAAATATTTAATAATGAAGTAATTTTGACATAGATGGTAAATAAAATTTTTGTGACTGTAAATTAAAAACTTCATGAAAAATCAATTTACTAATTAAATAGTAATATATATATATATATAAAATAAAAGTATTAAAGTCGGTTTCTAAAGCCTATATATATATATATGTCTTCATGTTAATAAAGTGAATTATTGTGATTAGAAAATAGAGGTAAAAAAGTGCTACTAGAGTAGTAGCTCTTGAGAGAAAACAAAAAAAAACAATTGTTCATAGTGAGAAAAAATTTAGTGTGTTGTAACACTTTATTTTATTGTGAGAAGGAAAAATTATTGTAATAGTTTTTGTGCATGAGATTATAGTTGTATCAAATTTTATTATCAATAAATATTTAGTGATTCAATTTCTATTTTGTGAGCCATCAAACTTCCAACAAAATCTTAGCGCTAACATGTTTGAAAATATCGAAGAAAAAAAAAAAAAAAAAAAGGACCCAATTCTAATTAATTTCTAGGAAAGCTATCGATTTTGTTATTTGGGCGCGGAGAAAACGAAACCTCTGTGCTTTGGAATTTTTCTGAAAATGACAAAAGGCTCCACATGCGCTTTGGAGGGAAGGAGAAAAATCGAGAGTTGGCATTGTAAAACTCTCAAAGGAGAGAGAGAGTTTATGTGTTTTGGCGTTCTAGGAGGGAAAGACCGAAGGAGAGGAGAGAGGCAAAATTGCTTACTCACGGTGTCTAATAAACTCTCCCCATCAGCTCGATAGAGCTCTTCCACATAATTATTGGAGAGATAATTATTGGAGAGTTTTTTTTATGCCACAGAGAGTTCTTATTTATTGCTTTTGTGCTTGAAGAATTAATCTCAAACAAATTGATTGGTCAATTTTCTCTATAAAAAAAAACTCCAAAATTGTCGGTCCCAAAAAAAAAGGTCAACATGTTACATATTTCATCCCATAACATATAGAATAAAAAAGATAATTGATCGAAATTCAAGCTAGTTTTTAATATTATTTTTTCTCTTCCATTTAAGAATATGGGATTTTTTTTCAATCTTAACTGAATCAGGTGTGTTTTGTATTGAATTCTTGCCAAAAAAAAAAAAAAAACTTATTATTAAGTGATGTGGTAAAAACAGGAATTATATATATATATATATGTTTCAAGTTCAAAAGAACAAGAGGGAAACCCAGATGCCAAAATAATATATAATAGTTATAACACAATATGTCTAGTTCCCTAATTAATTAAAATCCTATGTTATTGAAGGCACCATCCAAAACACATGATGATGAATGCAAGACACAGCAGGAGATATAGGGAGCTGTTTGTTTTTGGTCTGCACACATTGATACTCCAAGTTGAATTCTTTCCAAGAACACAATACAGCATTTTCTTCTTTTTTTATGCGATCTGAACAGTATATTGAATTTGCCCTGCATCCAGGATACTTGGATACTAAAACAGAAATTCATCGATGATATGAATACAGTCCCTTCTTCAAAAATAATGACATGAAATACCTTAAATCCTCCGCTGCAGTGATTTGAAATACCCCATTCGATTTTGAACACCTTAAATCTCTCGCGATGATCATGATACTCATGCACCATTAAAGAGCCCGGTTTTCAAAAATTCTAAAGATGAGGTGCAAAGCTTTCCAAACAATCAAAGTTGCAATGATTTTGAAATTGGGGGAAGACGAATCGATGTGCCGGAAATTGGGTTTACAAGCACTACTACACAATTCCTGTTCTCCTTGTAAAACAGCCAACCATAACAAGACCCAAAACACTCTCTGTGTTTGTATTTGGAAGGGATTCTCAATTTGAAGTTGAGGATTTCAGAGCCATATCGATGAAATTGTATAACCTCTGCTTTCTTCTTTTCGCTTCGTAGCTTTTTTCGCGATTCTTAGCAGATTTAGGTTTTATAACTTTGCCCCTATATGTGGAGTTTATGAATAGCCAAGGAGGCTGGAGGTTTATGAGCCTTTCTTTGTCAATCGAAGCCACGGATAAATTGAAACTAACTTTTCTAAATTAAATCTAAGATATCATCGAAAAGATCTGCCCAGTTTTTATGAGGAACGTATCTGATATTTCACTTTTTTTCTTTTATGATCCATAGCTTGAAACTCGAAAATATGTAAAATACTAAAATAAAATAAGTTTATTTTCAGTAAGCTTAATATAAAAGAGCTTAGAGCTTCTAAATGTCATTTGCTAAATATTCTTTTACTTGTGGAATAAGTTATGCTTGCCATTGGTTGAGTTTGGGTTTGTGCTATTTAATTCTGTCATAATTATTCTTTTTTATTTTATTTTGGTTCTCGATTACAGGAGGTATTATTTGGTAGCAAGTGATAGTTACCCAAAAAAAATATATTATTAGCAAGTAATGTGGTAAAATCAACTATTGTATATATAGAGTAATGCTCTATCATAATCTCTCGATGGAATTTCCATCGATATCGTCACTTAATTGACAAAACTGAAAATTGTTATCGCTGAAAATGTATTATTCAATTAAACTGTCAAAATAATATATAACAGTTACAACACAGTATCTCTAGTATATACCCTAATTAAAAAAATAAAATCCCTATATATTTTACAACTTTACCGAAGGCACCATCCAAAAGTCATGATCAATGCAAGACCCAGGAGGAGATAAATATATGTGGAATTGTTTGTTTTTGGTGGGCAAACTTTGATCCTCCAAGTTGAATTCTTTCCAAGAACACAATCCAAAATTTTCTTGTATTTTGACTTGATCTGAATGGTATATTGAATTTGCCCTGCATCCGGGATACTTAGATGCTAAAACAGAAATACATCGAGCATATCGCCACGGTTGCTTCTTCAAAAATATACAATCACCATCTAAGTCCACTGTTGGAGCGATACGAATTGCCCCTTTCGAGTAACATTCGATTTTGAACACCTTCAAACTCTCCCGTGGATCATGATACTCATGCACCATTAGAAGATCGCCGATGGTGGTTTTCACAAAATTCGAATTTAGAGGTGAAAAATTCCCCGCCTTTGCCTTATTTAAGTCTCGTGGAATTTCATACCGAGAAAGCTCATTCTCAGAATGGTTTATGTACAGATAAAACATTCTGCCCAATTTAGATACACCAAATATATAATCTTCAAAAAATGCAAAGCTTTCCAAACAATCAAAGTTGCTCCATCTTCGCGAATAGGTCCAGAATTCATCGCCGAATTTCAGATGTGCTACCATCTGATTGTTTCCTCTGTAGCCGTTGTCATTGGCGAGTGCGAGGACCTCAAACGAAACCAAGCAAGGGTCACCTGACAATGCAAAATCTGTAACATCTTTTAATTTCATAAATGATTTTGAAATTGGGGGAAGACGAATCGATGTGCCGGAAATTGGATTTACAAGCACTATTACGCAATTCCGCTTTTCCTTGTAAAACAGCCAACCATAACAAGACCCAAAACACTCTCTGTGTTTGTATTTGGAAGGGATTCTCAACCTGAAGTTGAGGATTTCAGAGCCATCCATGAAATTGTATAACCTCTGCTTCCTTCTCTTCGCTTTGTAGCTTTTTTCGCGATTCTCAGAAGATTTAGGTTTCATAACTTTGCGCCTGTACACGGAGTTTATGAAGACCCAAGGAGGTTGGTGGTTTATGAGCGGAATGAGCTTTTCTTTGTGAATCGAAGCTATGGAATTCCATGCTTTGCAGACGAATCCAGATCTTATTACATCATAAATTGAAACTAACTTTTCTAAAATTAAATCTAAGATATCATCGGGAAGATCTGCCCAGTTTAATGAAGAACGTACCTGATTTTTCACTTTTTTTCTTCTATGATCCATCGCTGAAATTCGAACAAAAAAAAATATTTATATGAAAATTGAACTGACAGTTGGTTTACTACGACGGCTGGCATAGAGAAAAGACTATATATATTTATAGAACCCTAATTTTTGTTTATTATTTTATATATTGTGGAGGCCGGGTAATATTTTATAAACACAGGATTTGGGGATTATTACGTACAATGGTTAACGACTCTAATTTTTATTAGGAATTAAAGCTTACTTATCCAATTAGTTTCGCCATGTTACTGTTTCAGTTGGTTTACTGGTAATTTTATACAGGTAGCTCGCAAATACCTTTCCTACTTAATATATATATATATATATAAATAAATATACGAAAAAAAAAGAAACTAAATTTTTTAAAAGAAAGAGTTACCAATGTCAAATTCTTAAAAAAACGTCCAGTTCCTTCTTGTTACTGTAATTTTTATTGAAAAAAATAATAATAATCACTTTGATATGTTCAGCAATTAAAAAAAAAAGCCCAAATTTATAGCTATGTATGTAAATAAATACAAATTTTTAGCTACAAAAGTATAATGACGTGTTCAGCCAAAAAAACAAAAACTTAAAATTAGCATATATAATCAAAATATTAGTAGCTAATTCTTTTTCTTTATAGCCAATTCTAATATTTTAAAAATATGGTGCATGATTTAGTGATGGTATATATAGATGTTATGTTTGGCATAGTTTCTGAAAAACTAAAAATAGTTTTTAGACTTCAAAAGCTATTTTTGTAAGTATTTAGATAATTTTCTAAAAATATTTTTCATTTTCAAAAGTTATTTTAACCAAAATGAGTTAAGATTTGTTTTTTCAAAAAACACTTCTAATAAAATAGAAAAAAAAACAAAAATAAAAACAAAAACTATATCATATCAGTTTCTCTTACTATTTGGAAAGTTTTAAGAAGTACAGATCAAGAAAAAGATGGATTGTTTGGTATGCCTAATGAATGTACGAATAGAATAGCAATTCCACCTAAATAGTTATTCCTTATTAAATTATGGAATGTTTTAAGAAAGAATTATGCATGTTTTAGTCCTTGAAATACGCATATAGAAGCAAAACCCAGAAATCGTGTCAACCTTCTCTTCTAATATCTTTAAATTATTTAATCATGGAATTAACTTTTATGCACAGTGAATGTAGATGAAGTTGGCAAACTAATAGAAAAAACTATTATTTGGTTTCTGCAATTGCTTTATCCTTTTTCATTAAAAAATGCTGGTAAACTTCCGAATTAACTTAATTAACGAAACATCCCCCTGACGAGATTTCTTATTGGGCCAATTGTAAATTAGGATGAAAATTAAATAAAATATAAAAATTGTTTTGTAAAAAAAAAAATGTAATTTAGAGAGAAAAATTAGATTATCTATCATTTACAACATATAAATGCCAAAATGCACCTTGACATTAGATACACCTATATATGTAAAATAACATTATTATTTTTTTTACTTCGGATCTAGAATCAATTAAATTTATATTATTAGTTAACTTCTGAAATATGGCTCTTCTCTTTGCTGAAAGGATAACCTTTAGTTTTTCTTTATTATGGCCACTGGGACTATAAAATTATATGCGGAAGGACATAAAACGAAAAGTGAAAGTTGAAAACTCCGTGTTGAAGAGAAAGTCTGAAACATGATAAGGCCAGGAGACCATAATACAAAAAGACTCTAGTATGGAGAGAAAAAAAAAATTACAGATTGAGGTTATCTCAAAGAGGTTTAAGCAGAGTTGGAAAGAAAAAAAAGTGAGACATATCCTGTTCTTGCTTAAGCTTTCTCTGTTTTTAATCTGATATCACTCAAGGAAAAGATCAACTAGTTAATATTCAACCAAATTAATGAGGATAATTCAGTATAGTATGCTTCAACTTCATTCTTCACAAACTCCAAAGTTAGAAAGATAAATATGACCCATCTTAGCAAACACACCTACCATCTTAAAATTCAAAACAATGAAGAATCAAAGAAAACAAAAAGCTAATTTGTTATCATTAGACACAATATAATATGTAGCCAACTAAACATAAACACTAAATTAAGCTTTTAGAACTTCATTGAAGGCACAATCCAAGGCACTGGACCAGATCCAGCAAGTTTATGTTGATATTTAGTCATTGTTTCAACAGTTGAAAAGTCTCTTTCACTGTCATCCTCGAAGTTGAATTCTATAATTTTGAAAAGATACATTGGAATATTTTCAAACCCTGGATTCAATGGCTTCAACGCAGATACACAGGAATAGTAGACTGAATTTGGCCTACATCCCGGATAATTCGATGCTAAAACCAATATGGAATTCGTTTTCCCCAAAAACAAGGAATGACCATCCAAGTTGGCAACCGGGATGTGCTCGAATCGGCCATTTAACTCCGCAATTTTGAATGCCTGACAAAAATCGCTACTTTTGCACACCATTAGAAGATCACCTTTGGTGTTTTCCACAAGACAGAAAACACCCTTTGAAGTATAAATTTTCTTTGACTTCGGGTTAAGTTCTCCACAAATCTTGATTATACCCAGAGAAGGCTCATGCCTATTTTCGTCACCACCGTTGATTTTCTCTAGAGACACAATACCATCATTGCAGACTGCAAGTGTGCTATCTTTATAGAATCCAACACTCTTAAAATAACCACCATTGATTCGTTTTGAGTAGGACCAAAATTCATCACCAAATTTCAGATGAGCCACTACATTGTGAAAAATGTGACAAACAACAACCTCAAACGATCCCGAAGAAGGATCTTTCGACAGTACAACTTCATAAAACAGAGAAAGCCCATCGACTGCATGTAACATTTGGATGCCGCCACTAAATGCATTTCTACAAACAGGTGGAAGACGAAAAGTGGCACCAGACAATGGGTTTACAATTACTAATGAAGTTAAATTTTCGGAGAAAATTAACCAACCGTGAGAAGAACCTCGGCAATTTCTCAAGTTCTCGAATTTTTCAGGGATGCGAAGCTTGAAGTTGGAGATTTTAGAGGTGGAATAGTCGTACAGAGCGAGCCTCTCTTCCCCTTTTTCGTCCAGAGTGATCACCAGCTGCCATGGAAGTTGGTGGTTGGTTAAACGCATACGCTTCTGCTTCTGTTTGTCATCCAAAGCTATGAGATTCCATGATTTGCAGACTGCACTGAACCTTATATAGTCAGAAAGAAGGTCCAATTTGTCTAAGATTAAACCCAGAATATTAACACGAAGTTGTGCCCAATTTGGTGAGGTTAAAGAGAGTGCCATTGAAGAAACTTTGAAGCTCACTTTGTGTTTACAGTAACGCCGGCGTATCAAAGAAAACAAGAATAGAGAATTAGGAATGTTGTTGGCCGGCCCCTCTATTTATCTCAATTTATCTTCTTTTTTTCTTTTTATTTAGTGCATATTTATCCAATTGGAATGATATTAATGGTTTAACATGTAATATCCAATTATTTTTTATTAAATTGTGGATTTTTATTAATATGAAAGTGGATGAAGGCAATAAATAATGAGTTAGAATTAAATGTAACTGGATCAATGTGTACCAAATTAAAAATAAAGAATTCAATATAGTATATTTTAAAATAGATAATCTGATAAATTTAAAATTTTGAAACTAAAAGATATAAAATTACAATTAGCATTTTGGCTTTCACTTTATTAAAATAATAGTAATGCTAAACATACAATATTGTACGTACGTTGATAATAATACTTTACAGAGGATTCCTATAAATATGAGGAAAAGGATTCTATTTTATTTTATTATTATTTTTTTAACTTAATGAAAGAGCTTCTCAATATGAATTGTTAAAAAAGTCTCTTACTTGTGCAATAAGTTACGCATGCCACTTTTTGAGTTTGGATTAGTAGTAGTACTGCTCCTTTAATTTTAATTCGGTCACATTTTTATTATTATTTTTTATTCTTATTTCTGTTTTCAATTGAAATTGAAAGCAAAAGAAAACTGAAAAAAATAAATAAATAAAATTCCGATTTCCGTATACTCCTATTCAAAGTTATATACATTAACATAGAGTTAAGCGGACAGAGAGGCAATAGAAATAAGAGCAAAAATGTTCAACAGTCTGTTCAAAAGCGTTCGGATGTATATAAGTTGTTGTTATCCTCCCTCATTTTAAGGATGAAATTGAAATTGACATTTTTTTTTTAAGTATGGAAGTTATAATCAGCTAGTAAAATCGCTCACATGCTTTATCAGTTTCTTTTTGAATCATTATCTCTCTTTAATAATTACTCTTAGTAAATCAGATGAATACATGAAATATATAACAAACACTACAAAAAAATATATTCAATGTTTATCCAATATATAACAAACACCAATTCTATCATATTGTTGGTGATTCCAAGCACTTCCCACATTGGTGCATTTAGAAGTTTTTTTTTCTTTGATAATTGGAGCATTTATAGGTTATTGACATATAACATATAATATGTACTATATATACGTATACACTTATGTCTCTTCTATGTTTATATAGTATAAACTTCCTAATAAATTACGCTTAATTTTTTTAATTACAAACCATTATTAATGTTTTTTTGGTAATAAACTTCCTTTATAAGTACAAAAGATAGGCTCAAACAGGCCAATTACAAGGAGGCAACAACCTCAGCTCCCTCAAGCCTAATACAATATATATATAGAACCAGAATTGATCTAGGATTATATAAGAAGAGATATAATCCTAATATTATTATTTATTTCTCACATTTATGTATCTTAGTTATGAATGACCAAAACAGTCATTGAGGTTTTTTGTTTCTTTTACATGCTAAAACAGAGGAAAAGAGGCTATGCAAAGAAGAGTAAAGATATTTTAATGATGAATAGCTGTTTAGTGATTATCTCCCTAATTTTAATGATGAAACTGAAATGTGGATATATTTTTTCAAATATTGAATTTATGATTAGCTAGTACAATTTTTGATCTTCTGCTTTATCAGTTTCAGTTTTAACAGGCGCGCGTAATTATGTGATGATTATTTTTAATAAACAATTTGTTTATTTATTTCATTACCTTGTATATCTGTATTTCCTTCTCTATTGTTAATTTGTTATTCTAATTTCTACGTATCAATGAGAAAATCACAAAATTTCCTTTTATTTATTTAACTTTCTCATTAATTAATTAGACATATAAAGATATATACTACAATATTCGTACGGCAGAAAGGGACTAATACTTCTATGAGTAAATAATTAACATGCATAAACAAACAAACAAAATAAGAAAAACAGAGAAACCAAATTCCTTCCAAAAATAAGAAAAATCCAAATTATTCCAAAACTAACCACAGTGATAAGCCACATTATATTTAATTCGTTCTACGAGTGTGCTTCGTTGGAAGGCACCAACCAAAACATAGAAGAACGAATTCTAGAGTAGTCAATATTAGATACGGGAAAACTATGAACATTTCTATGCAAACTTTGATTGTCCAAATTGAATTCTTCAATCGTACGCTTCAAAACGCATCCTAGTCGTTCTACCTTAAAATACCCACACGAATAGTATATTGTATTTTCTCTACATCCAGCAATATTCCGTGCTAAAACTGAAATACACTCGTGCGAATAGCAAGAGTTTTTCTCCAAAAACAGAGAATGGCCCTCTAATTTCTCAACCGGAACGACACCGAATTGCCCAATATCCGAAACCATGATTTTGAATATCTTATATTCCGGCCGATCAGAATAAAGATACCTTCGCACCATTAGAAGATCGCCGCTGGTGGTTTCCACAAAGATTGAAAGATTAAGGAAAGAACTCATCTTCTTGTTTAAGTCCGCTGCAATCTGTTCAAACTCAATTCTACTAGAAAAATACCCACGAATTATATCCAGAGACCAAATTCCACCCGATTTAGATACGCCGAGTATATAGTTTCTATAGAATGCAAAGCTACGGAAAACAACACGAATCCGATTGATCTTTTCGGAATAAGTCCAGATCTGGCTGCCGAATCTCAGATGAGCTACAATGTCGCAATGGTGGGAAACATAACAAGTGGCAAGGACCTCAAAAGATCCCAAATTAGGGTCATTTGACAGTGTCAGGAATTTGACAGTTGGTCTTGCATCCCTGAGACTTTTGGGGAGGCTTATCGGAGGAAGACGAATGGCGGTGCCGGAAATTGGGTGAAAAAGTACTATAACCCTCTCTCCGTCCTCCTTGTAAAGCAACCAACGGTAAGACGAGCCAAAACAATAATCTGTGTGCTGGAATTCCGAGCCAGTACCGATGGTGCTGTGTAGAATTTGATTATTTCTTAGGAATAGCCAATGAGATTGGTGGTTTATAAGAGACATGAGTTTCTGCTTGTGAATCAAAGAAATGGAATTCCACGGTTTGCATACCAAACTGAATCTTATTAGATCACAGAGAGAAACCAACTTTTGTATGATTAAATCCAAAACGTCACCGTGAAGATCTGCCCAGTTTGATGAGAAGAATACCTGTTTCTCATCTGCTTCTGATCTTTTTGCAGCCATTCGATTCTCTGCATTGCCCTTTGCAATTCTAGAAACTCTATCTCTGTAACGGTGTGAAAGTACAAAAATATAAAAGCAATTTCATCAGGGTACTGATATATAAGTTGTTGTTAACCTCCCTAATTTTGAGGATGAAATTGAATTTTTTTTTAAATTTTGAATTTATAATTATCTAGTACAAATCTCTCGTCTACTGCTTTATCAGTTTCTTTTTTGTTTTTTTGGTAAATAACTTATATCAGTTTCTTTTTCAATCATTATCTGTCTTATATTATTAATCACTCTTAGTCAATCAGATGAAATAAGATAACAAACGTCCCTTTAAAATGTGCCCAATGTCTATCCAATATATTGAGTTGCGGTTCGAATTTGTTATATGATTAGGCTTGGATTTTGAATTTCAATATAAATCCGGTGCAAAATCTGCTTCACGGGACTACCAGGCGAGCTGCTACAAATAATTAGTTAAGCTGACATAATTTGTTAGATGTAAATTATATTTGTTTATTGTTTATCATATTTTATAAATATCATAAGTAAATTTTTATTTTATTATTGAAAATATTTTAAACAATTTTTTTTTTGAATTTAAAAAAGGATTAAATTTTGAATTCTAAATTTGGATTTATGCATTAAACCTAAAGTTTAAATTTTTTGGAACATCAATCCAACTTGACTCTTTTTTAGCTAAAAAAAACTGCCTCAAACTCATCCAAGCCCAAATTAAGCTTGAAACCGAGTTGAACAGCCCACAATAATAATCCTATGCCCATAAATAAAAATAGAAGAAAAAAATATGAAGAGATTGGAGATCGTCCTATATTTACTTTAATATAAATTTTCAAATATTTACAGTTATCTCATTTAAATGAGATTAATTGCATTTTAGTATATTATACTGTGGCAAGATTGCGCATTGGTCTCTCTGCTTTAAAATTTTCACATCTAATTTTTAATTTAAAATTTATTTCACATTAGTTTAATTTTTAAATTAATTAGCAAAATAAGGAATGTTCTTCGAATACCTCACCAAAGTGGGCAGATCTTGATGGAGATGTTTTGGGATTAATCCTAGAAAAACTGTTCCTTCTTTGTGATTAAATTCTTCGATCTTCCTCCATTCGATACGAGTAAAACTACCGAAGTCGACGAAGGCACCATAGATTAATGGCCCGACTAGGAAGGCTTTTGTAAATTTGGAGATGAATTTTGGACTTGCTCAAAGCAATTCGACTATGGGGACCCCATTATTGATGCAGCATTTTGTCGAAGGGAATGCTGGCTCTCACTTTCCACTGTACAATTAATTATGTCTATAGCTATAATCAGCAAAGACAATGATAGTCGTGATTATGATAGTCAAGATGATGACAATGATGATTTGCAATCTTTTCGGGGCTTGATGAAGATGAGTGATTTATCTTGCTGCCTTTTTAAGTTCCATATTGTGATCACGGAGATATTTTTGTAAAATCCATGAATGGAGGATCTTCTTCAATTTGATGTATAGAAAACTTGCAAAATTTATAAATTGTTGATAGATTTATAAATTATTTGCATTGGAGTTGTAATTTACTACTTTATTTATTTTACAAGTTTTTTTAATTTTTTTGTAGATAATTATAATTATATATGCAGTAGACTTCTTTTGCTTTATTTATTTATTTGGTATCTCTAATATTATTTTTTTCTCCAAAAACTCGAAGCGCTCTTTTGGTTTCCTAACTGGGCCATGGTAAAATTCATGAATATCCCACAGAGTGAAGGTTATCCTATCTGCTATTCTCAATCTCCACAAGAGATCTATGTACCCAAAAGTATTTTATAATTAAAAAATATAGGAAAACTTAAACCAATTTCAATATTCAAATCACAAAAAGATTAAAGAAAAGTCAAATTGGTTGGGCTTGTCTCTTGGTTTTAAATCTGAATCCTCCATTTTTCCAAACAAATATCGCTATAAATTGACTTGGTCTCCAACCTTGGTTCCCTTGCTGCTCACATGTCAAAAATGGAGGAAGTGAAGCTGCTGGGATTTTGGCCAAGCCCATACAGTCACAGAGTTATTTGGGCTCTGAAACTCAAGGGTATAAGCTATGAATACATAGAAGAAACTATAAACAACAAAAGTGAATTGCTTTTGCAGTACAACCCAGTTTACAAGAAAATTCCAGTTCTTGTTCATGGTGGAAAACCCATTGCTGAGTCCCTTGTAATCCTTGAATACATTGAAGAAGCTTGGCCAGGAATTCCTCTGCTCCCAAAAGATCCTTATGAAAGAGCCTCGGCTAGGTTTTGGATTCAATATGCAGCAGAAAAGGTAGCTAGTTCCAGCTCTTGTTATTTATCTATGGAAATACAGATTCAGGAATAGTATTCCTAACTGTCCAAAATAGTGTTTTTTTTTTTTTTTCCATTTATAAATCCTGCAAATTAATTATAGAAGCCAATTTGTGTTTGATTTTGTTATAAAACCAGAGAGGCACTGAAAGATTAAAAGGGTTTATAAAGAGGCACTGAAAGATTAAATGGGTATATCTACAGATCCTGCGAATTAATCATAGAAGCCAATTTGTGTTTGATTTTTGATAAATACAGAGAGGCACTGAAACAGGAATAGTATTTCTGCTCTCAGAATATATATATATATATTCAATTAATAAATACTGCAAATTATTTATAGAAGCCAACTTGTGTTTGATTTTTATATAAAAACAGAGATGCACTGAAAGATTAAAGGGGAATACTTTGTTAAATCTGGGAAGAAAAAAAAATCTAAATGTGAAAGAACGACATGAAGAAACAGTACATTTCTGTACTTTATGTTCTAAATTCTGATACTGGTTCAAGAAACTATTTTTCTATTTTAACAAATTTGTGCCGCATGTATTTGGTGCTTTTATTAGGGTCCCATATTTGGTTCATTTTTTGCAAGTTCTAAAGGAGAAGAACAAGATAAAGCAGTGAAAGAAGTATTAGAGATTCTGAAAATCTTGGAAACTCAAGGGCTTGGGAATAAGAAATTCTTTGGAGGTGAGACCATTAATATGGTAGATATAGCACATGGATGGCTGGCTCATTGGTTTGAGTGCATAGAAGAAATTGTGGGGGTTAAATTGATCGAACCAAGCACTTTGCCTGGCTTGCATGCCTGGGTTGAGAACCTTAAGCAAGTTCCTGTTATCAAAGAAAATCTTCCCGATTACAAAAGATTGATCATCTATATGAAACGCATAAGGGATAGAACGCTCTCCAACCACCAATAGTCATGTACGAAGCTTCTTTGCTTTGGTGTTTTATGCTTGGAGTTCTCAATTTTCTTTCCTCTTTATGTTCATTGAAATTATCTATTAGAAATATGCAGACAGTTTATATCGGACGTTTAATGTTCAATTACCTGTAATTTGTGGATTCTATTACCAAAATTATATGTAATTGGAGGCATCTATTATGAACTTTTGAATGGCGCCATATTATTTCTAAATATATGCAAGTTCATTAAGATGGGAATCACTTAATGTGATAATTATTAAAAATTGTCGTGTAAATTTTTAATCGAACATCCGTGTGTGTTCCTAACATATGATAACTATATATACATTTATTGTGAATATTTTTTTGGACTCAATGTATTGTGAGAGTTTGATTATATATATATATGTGTATGATATTTAAAAAATAATATTTATCACCACATTTCCATGCAAAAAAAATAATGTGGAGACAAATTACAAAATTCTTACTTAAAAAATAATATGGCTATGTAGCTAATTTTAAATCATTCGGCAGCTGATTATAAAACTGAAAGCCCATACGTTAGAAGTTTTTCTCCTAAAATAAATTTAAGCGCCTCCGACGATGGTAACTAACGTACGAAACCTGGACCAATAAGCTAACGCCACCTCAGTAATATACCCAAAAATAACAAACAAATAAAAGTGAAAAAAAAAAAAAAAACCCACCAAATTGTGCTGCTGGCTTTCAAATTCATATACCTGCGACACCGTCACTTCGGTGTACCGACAGGTAATATTACCATTCACTCTAAATTTTGAAAAAGAAAATTATAAAATCAAAACCAAAAACCAAAAATCAAAATTTAAAAAAAAAAAAAAAAAAAACACGCAGAGAAACACAGATCGAGAGAGAGAGAAAAGCGGGGAGATCTGCCAGAAGCAAAAATTTCCGCTAAACCCACCCCTTCCTCTTTCTCTTCTTCTTCTCTCCGATCGGATCGGACACTGTCTGTAATCAAAGTAGGGTTTTTGTTATCATTTTTCTCTTTTTTCCCCCAAAATTCGGATGATGATTCATTAATTATTTTTTTTTAAAAAGAAAATCCTCTGACCGTTGGATCGTTTTTGAATTTCCGTCGCCATTTTCGCAATTTCTTTGATCCGGTGAATCGCTTCGATTGGAATTGTTAGGGTTTTTTTTTTTCTTCTTCTTCCATTTGGGTTTTTTATGGTAATTTGTTGCGCTGAAGCGTTTCTATCTCCGCCCGGCCTTCGATTGGAATTGTAGCGGAGGTTGCTGAAGATTTGTTGGTAAATATTTGTTATGAAATTCGTTTGATTTTAGGATTTTTTATCGTGGGATTCGAATGGCTTCAGCTCAGGTGTTGCCTAACTCGGCGGCTTCGTCGCGAAAGCAAGAGCATTTGCAGGCTGGAAAGCGACGGGTTCGGTTTTTCTTACATCCTTGCTTCTTCTTTTTTTTTTTAAATTACTTGTTCATGTGAATTTCCAAGTGGGTTTGTCTATAAATGCGCATTGGCATTAATATAATCTTTAATCGAAAATGTGCTATTTTCATGTGAATTGGTCTCCAATTTGGATAAGAAATTGTTGATTGAGCCTCATCTTTGATATCATATTTAATAATCTTTTTGCATTACACTCTTTATTGGATTTCCCATTTTATTTGATCGACTGGTTTAATTATTTATTTGATGGATATTGTTGTTTTTGTTGCTTGATGGACTGTGTTAGTCAGTTTTTGTCCATGAATTTTTAGAAATCCTGTTAAGTATGCATGATATTAAATTGTTAATTTCCTTTCAGAAGCATGCGTTTTAGAAAACCTTAGTTTTGTGACTCTGTAGTAGTTTACAATTTTTTAGTAGATTCTTTTATAAGGATTCATTTTTGTTAAAAGTTATATGCTTTGTTATTTTGCAGCTGGAGGAGTTCCGCAAGAAAAAAGCGGCAGAGCGTGCCAAGAAGTCTTCATCAGCAAGCCAAAATCCTGAACCTGAAATTAACTTAAATGAGAAACAACCTTTAGAAACTGAAAATGTTCGAGTCAGAGATTCCGAAGGAGCTGGTACATCCAATGGACCTGGCAATGTTGTTACTGAACCTTCTTCTGCAGTTATAAACAATGACAATGATGCAATTGATTTTTCCCGTAAAATTGAACAAGCTTCTTCGGATAATGCACACTCTAGTCTTCCTTTTCTAAAGAATGTTTATAATTCACTTCCTCCAGATCAAATGCAGAAACATGCTAGTGATCAAGATATTAAGAGATATAGTGATATAGGGTTTGCGGGTTCTGTAAATGGTAATCAAAGCTATGGGATGGAGGGGATCAGTAATAACTATGAAGAGTATGGTGGAGCCTTGGGTAGATATACCTATGGGATTACAGCTGACCAGTCTACTTCTTTACGCTCACAAGGAAGTCAAAATTTTGACAGCAATTTTAGCCAACATAGTTTTCTCAGAATGGATGAATCACAGTCCAAGGAACATAAAAATTCATTTGATTCCTCAATCTCAAATGCTGGTTCTTCTCATCATTCTGTCACAAAAATCTCACCTCAGAATTCCATTAGTGCCTGGCTGCCAACTGAAGCTAATGCCAGTACAGTCTCAAGTGGCACAGCACCATCTTCTCTTTATGATGGTAATTTTCTACTTGGTTTTTTCGCTGTCATCTTTTTTTCAATGAATGTTTACATTTCTATTCTTTTTTTATCTACTTTTTGGTGAAAGATAATGACTGTCATTTTGTCTTGGTTTTCTTGGTAGACTTAAATGGACCAACTGCCAACATGAGAGGTTTTGCAAATGAAATGGGGCGCAACTTGCATAGTATTGCTAACTATAGTGAACCTATTTCTTCAAAGATGGTAGAGGGAAATCTTAATAGCTCTACCAGTAGTTTGTCTAGTGCGCAAAGTGCAGCTGCACAAACATTTGAATCCGCTGGTTTCATGTCTCATATCAGAAGTTCCTCCAATCCTGTACCACTATATTTGACCACTCCTGAAACCAGTTCTAGAAGATCTCGTCCATCTTTTCTTGATTCTCTAATTGGTCCTAGAGTTTCTTCTGGAAAAACTTTCCAAGGAGATGAACCTGAGGAGTCATTAAAGTCAAACAGTTTAATGCCTAATAGCACGGACATGGCGGGATCATCCTCTTTCCACAAACCACAAGTGGATGCTCAAAGTATGCGAAAACTTGACTCTTCAAGTCTTGCTCATGCAATTCAGCCCTCCATGAATTCTTCACTTGTCAATGGAAATAGTATGAAGGGGAACCGTGAGTTCTATTTACCTAAGCAGAATGAAGACTTCACTGCTTTGGAACAGGTGCTCTTATGTTCGGATGTTCTATTTTCACATTGTAGTGCTCACTGGCTATCTTGATATTATCTGAAATAGCCTTTGGAAATGTTTATATATGTGTGAGGCCTGCAGATCTGCATGGATTAAAGGTCCTCATTCTTAATCAATTAAAGGTTTATGTTATGAGCCTCATTTTGACAAACAGTAAGGTTTGCACATGGAGTCCTTTTTTTTTTTTTGATGAGTTTGCACATGGAGTCCATACAGTTCTGGTTTGACATTTTTAAATCTCATCCAAGTGAAAAATTATATCTGTACCCGAAACATCTAATATGATTTGATGATGTCATGGCTATAGATTGAGGAGATGCAAATTGTAGTGGGTTACACACAAGCCTTGACATGGAAGGGAAAGATAGATATGGAAAGCCTCTACACCCAATCCTTTTAGCTATGTTTTGTAGAGGCTTTACAGCCTTGTGTAGTGAAATGATAGACTGGTTCCTGGCTTTTAATGCTAAGTTAGTAGTAGTTATCCAATTAATAAGTTTCTTTAAGCGTTGAATTGAATAAGGATCTTTGAGCTGTTAGTACTTAGTACTAGATATGGTTAGGATGATATGTTTAGGTTGGAATGTTACCAAGAAGAAGAATATAACTTCACATGTTTTGTTAAATTACTTGTGTTACCTTCTGAGCTTGTTGACTCAAAGTTATTTATGCAGTGAGTAATGTATAGTTTATCTTGTTGCATTATGCAGCATATTGAGGATTTGACACAAGAAAAGTTCTCTTTACAACGAGCACTTGAGGCTTCGCGTGCTTTATCAGAGTCCTTGGCTGCAGAAAATTCATCTCTTACAGACACCTATAACCAACAGGTAGAATTTTAAATTATGATATGTTGAGTATTGTGGTTGTGCGAATTTTTTGTGTCAAATAATCATAGATTACATTTCCACCTATTATTCTTGCTATATGATATTATAAATTTGGGTAATTTCTTCCTGTTACTATTTGTATCTACATTAAAAGATAATTTTCATCTGATTTACTTGATAGAGTTAGTGATGAATTTTTAGTTCATATAGCTTGTAGCCTCAATGGGCCAAAGTTATTTTGCCTCTTCATCTTTTAATTTTTAAACTATCTTAATGTGTGTGGTAACTTACAGGGATTGTATGGAAAGAAAACTTGCCTGTGCACATGTTTTCTAAAGTTTATACAAACCTTCAATGCATAGGCAATATTACAAGTCCTAAATTTATGTAAATATTAAATAAGATTATGAAAAAAATTCATTACCAAAAGTTAATGCATGAATGTCATGATGGTGAACGATTAATATGAATATTCACTACTTTTTTTGCACATGTCACTCCTAATTAATTACTCTCTATTTCATTATTGTTGTTCACAAATAAACTTTAATTACCTGGAACATAAGAAAACACCCATCCTTCAAGCTGCAATTTGAGTTTTCTCAAAATGTCAATGCTGGGCTACATGTCAGAGATAAGTCTTTAGTGAAAGAACATTCAAATGTTGACTTCACCTCTTTCAAACTGTACTTGATAACGAGAGTATGTTTGGGTTGCTTCAGAACCTTAAAATAGATTGTTGAAGAATTTTTGTATAAAAAAAGTGTGGTAAATTTATAACTTTAGATTCTTCAATAATCAACCCCTGCAATAAGCTGGGATTTGAGAAGCAACCAAGGGTAGCTTTTGAGATTCTGCTAGAAGCAGAATCATGATTTTAGTGTTAGAAGTATAAAAAACAGTTAAGCAGGATTTACCAAATGCTCAAGTGCTAATTTTGAGTTGCACGCAATTTTGAAATAACAGTTTACCAAACACTTATTCGATTGAGAGGATGACTGATTGTTTCTTCAGCACTGCTTTTGCTGATTCTTTCATAATTTACAACAACCCCAAACCGTCCCTAAGATAACCAAGTTTATTGAGACCATTTGCTTTCCAAGTCTCGCTCTGCAGCATTTTTTCGTATGCTAGAAACTTATACTACAATCTGCCACTTCTTTATGAGTTCTTAAAAGAAAAGTAGGAATTGTAATTCTGTATTTTATCATATTATGACAATATTACTGTTTTCATATTCTTTTCTTATCTCCAGAGAGGTGTTGTTGATAAACTAAAATCAGAAATGGAAAAGTTACAGGAGGAAATCAAGGCCCAACTGGTTAGTTCTTGAATTAGTTTACATTGTGAGGAACCTCATATTGTTATGTGGCTAGACATATTTGTCTATCCAACCATGAAAATGGATGATGACATGTCATAATACGTATCTTCCAGCTGTTGTTCTATCACCTTTTCAGTTTTAATTAATACACTTTAACTCTCGATATCATCATAGGCGGAACTTGAGGCTTTCAGAAATGAGTATTCAAATGCAAAGCTAGAGTGTAATGCAGCTGATGAACGTGCCAAATTATTGGCTTCAGAAGTTATTGGTTTAGAGGAGAAGGTAGTGATTTTTCTTGGTATGTTTGGTTTTTCAACTTTTGCAATTTCAAAAAGGAAATGACATTTGTTGTGATTTTGTAAGTGGATTTTTTCCCAAAGAAAGCATACATTGGCAATGGTATTAAAATTTCAAACGTTTAGTATCTAAGGTTTGGCATGCAAAACTATTTTTGCATGTTCTGTTGATAAATGCTAAATGTTATCTCACTAGTTCTGTTATTGGTTCTTTCTGTAAGATCAGATATGTGAATGTACTTAAGGAATATATATATGCATAGATAGGCATTTTAGATACTTCATTCTTAGTATGTTGGTTTTTCTACTACTGATTCAGAAGGCATTCATGAGCAGCTGTTCAAAAAAAAAATTGTTTTTAGTTATGCTTAATTTTGAATCATGTAAACTTCCAAAATATTTCTTTTAGTTGTTTTTTGTTTTGTTTTTACTAAGTCACTTATACTAGTGCTTTTAAAGTTACTAAGCATTAAAAAGAAGTTATATTACTTTTAGATCTCTTAAACACGACTTTGTAAGTATGCTTTTGGTTACTTCATATTTAGCTGAAGGCATTGAAGTTGCTTCTTTCTTATTCCCCCACTCCTATAATGATGCATTATATTTTTAGAATAATTTTGTTCAATTATTTATGTAGGCACTTAGACTAAGGTCTAGTGAGCTAAAGCTGGAGAGGCAATTGGAGAACTCACAGGCAGAAATCTATTCATGCAAGTATGATACCGTTCCGTTTAGATATAGATGAGAAAACAATTTATTTGCATCTTCAGTCACTTTAATCACTTCCCAGTTTCTTCTGTACGAAGAATTTTTTTGAAGTATCTTTTATTTGAAAATATGGATGATCATACTTCTGTAAATATATATCAAATTAGGAATTAATTCTGTGATAGTTGTAAATGAATAGAAGAATACTGAATACCTATTGAAAAAGCCCATAACTTTGTCCATAGTCTAGCTGAACATGACTTTTGCTTTTGTTTGTAAGCTCTTCTTAAGTATGATACTGGTAGAGAAAAATATAAAAAAGACATGACAATCCATCTCCCAATAGCTTAAGCTTTTGGGAGAAGTGGTAATTCAACATGGTATTAGAGCCAAAGATCCGAGAGAAGGGTTCAAAACTCAGCAACTCCATCCAAAAATAAAAATACAAGGATCCAAAAATGAGCCCAAAAGATGCCAGGTTAAAAATACACATGTAAGGACACAAATGGGTCTACCTGTGAGGGGGAGTGTTAAGAGAAAAATATTAAAACGCATGATGGTCTATCTCCTGATAGCTTAAGCTTTTGGTAGCTTTGGTAATTCAACAAATATACTAGGGTGTAAAGTAATGTAAGAATCTACAAATTATCTATAACTACAGTTATTAAATTTTCACAACTTGCATGATGTAGTTATGGGTGCTTATAAGGTTTGCTTGTTAGTCAAATGTGCCATTGTACTCATCTTTCTGATGTATAGCCATCTGTGGGACAAATACACAATTGGCAATATACATATATTCTATGCTGCTTTATGTCTTCAATTGTTTCTCATACTGACTAATTTTTTTAGTAATGGTAGTTTGGGAAATAACTATCAGTGCTGAATTTTGCAGAAAGAAGTTGTCTAGCATGGAGAAGGATCGCATGGATTTGCAGTCGACCATTGAAGCTCTTCTGGAAGGTAAGTTCTGTCGTTTCCTCTATCTCTCCCACCTCTCTTGTAACGGTATAGTATTCTTCTAGGGTCTATATCGATGGCAACTCACTCAGAATAATCAGGAGGGAATATAATCTTCTAAACCTCCAAAATGAGTAGCAATTAGGAAGTGAAAGATTGATTCTGAAGTGATTTAGTTTGGTGTTACATTCAGCTAAAGAATAAGTTTGACATGATGAAATCGCTTGTACTTTTTCTTTGCATAAGCCATTATCCTCCTGTGAAATTCTACTTTATCTGGGTTCTTTCTTTTCTTATTTATCCTTGAAAATTTATCCTCTTTCATTGTTCTTTTGTTGGCACAGAGAAGAAGCTCTTGCAGTCTAAGCTACGGAAAGCTGCTGCAAGTGGAAAAGCAATTGATGTTAAAAAAAGTGCCACAGATAAGAAAGACATCTCTACTTCTACAGAAGATTTAGGTAAAAATGACAAATTTTGGATATTGTTGCCTACCCGTTTGTGTTTCCATGTTTTGTGATAAATCTGAATTTTATAGTGCACACATATTGGCTTTTGGCTCAAGTTTTGTTGTCTGGCTATCCAAATTAAGTACCCTGAAATTGGAGGATTGGATGCATGCATTTTTATTGGTTATGTGTATCTAATCTAAATGAATTAATGCATGCATGCAATTGATGTCCGCATTCTCTTGGCTGATGAGTAAGTTGATTGAAGCTCATTGATATTTAAAATTAATTACTTATTTGTTTGTAGTGCCTTTTGTTTCACAGTTTCTTTGCATGTTTTATGTTACATAAATGAAATCTGGGTGTATTTTATGTCAATATAGATCTGTGGTTCATTAACANTTTGGATATTGTTGCCTACCCGTTTGTGTTTCCATGTTTTGTGATAAATCTGAATTTTATAGTGCACACATATTGGCTTTTGGCTCAAGTTTTGTTGTCTGGCTATCCAAATTAAGTACCCTGAAATTGGAGGATTGGATGCATGCATTTTTATTGGTTATGTGTATCTAATCTAAATGAATTAATTCATGCATGCAATTGATGTCCGCATTCTCTTGGCTGATGAGTAAGTTGATTGAAGCTCATTGATATTTAAAATTAATTACTTTTTTGTTTGTAGTGCCTTTTGTTTCACAGTTTCTTTGCATGTTTTATGTTACATAAATGAAATCTGGGTGTATTTTATGTCAATATAGATCTGTGGTTCATTAACACGTGTAAAAAGTTTCAATTGTATAAGTAGCATGGTTGTACACACCTTGAATGGACAGTCAGAGTTACTTGCCCCATGATACAATCTTGGGTTGATGTTTATGAATATCTGGATCTTTTTATATCCCATTTCAATCTTAAGTCTTCTTGGTTTTCTTAGTGAAATGATATGTAGAGTATGGTATCTTCTCTTTGTGCATGCATGTGTTGGCAACCTTTTGTGCAGAACTTTCATTTTTGTTAAGTTCTTGGATTAAAGATGCTTTGCTTGTGGTATGGCTGAAAGAGTAGAACTTGGTATTGCTTTCCCAAATGTTTATATTTAAATCAAGAATTGGTTTATATTCTTTTTGTTATTGAGATTAAAACAAAATTACGGTTAAGCCTCTTTTTGTTGTCATTGTAGTTGAACAGTAGGTGGTGATTCTTTTCCCCTTATACTAATGCCAAATAATGTTATAAAGCCATGTACTGAGATGATCACTGAATACTGTTTATTTCTTTGAATTTCTTGAAACTAATATGTGGTTCCTCCTGTTGGGTTTTTCTTTTGGTAATTAAATCCATGCAGCAAATGAAGATACTATTACTGACATGTCAAGTGGGGAGATTAGTGGAAATGATGCCTCCAGTTTTCCTAAGCTGCTTTCTAGTGGATATTCAAATCTTGAACTTTCTTCAGACAATATTCCCCCGGATCAAATGAGAATGATTCAGAACATTAATGCACTAATTTCAGAGGTATTGTCTATCCCTCTATTTATAATATGGTCAAATTTTTGTAGGTTTATATCCTTTTCTTTATTTTTAGAGATTGAGTTCCAATGAAATCTAGCCCTCTCATTAGATCGTTCTTTTAAATTTCTTATATCTTTCTTTTTCGTAATTCTTTTTCATCTTAATTGAATGTTTTATTTGTTTAAATAGATCAATGAATGTTCTTAACTTAACAATCGGACAATTCTTTTTGCAGTTAGCTTTGGAGAAAGAAGAGTTGATACAAACTTTGGCATCTGAGTCATCTCACTGTTCCAAATTGAAGGTAGTACAATTCTGAGTTTTTATCTTTATTTCAGTGCAGTTAGTCATTCTGCTTTCAAGTATTTGGCGGTTTTTTTTTTTTTGGGTGGGGGTTTGGTTTGTTTGTTGAAGGAAAGCTTGATTGTGATTTCTAGAATGATGTATGCTGTCTTCTTACTTTGTTATGAATTATTATTTCTAGATTGACATAAACCTATGATGTTTCGGAGGGTGCCATGAAATTAAAATTAAAATTTCTAGTTTGACATATACTGTTTCTTACTTTATTACTTGTTTCGTCTGGTGGTTGAAAGTCAATTCATGACACTGTCATCGTGTAGAATGATGTATCCTGTCTTCTAGCGGAGAGGACATGTTTTCTGATACTGCAGGTGGGGGAGGCTTTGAACTTGGGACCTTTGTCTAAGGAAGTAGTGGCTTTGCAATTAGGTTGTCTCTTAAGGGGATGGGAGAAAATCATTAGCAGCTGTGAAACTAGTAATCGTTTGTCACTGTGTATGCATACGCATATCATAATTTAATTTTTCATGAATGTAGGAGTTGAACAATGAGTTATCTCAAAAACTCGAAGTTCAAACTCAGAGATTGGAGCTTTTGACGGCTCAAAGCATGGCCGGTGAACATATTCCCACAAGACAACCTGATTCTCTTGATATGCCTGATAATACTCCATATGCAGATGAAGGTGACGAGGTATTGTCTTGTTTCCCTTTTGTTTTGATGCATATTGCATCGGCTTCACATATTTATTATATTTTTCAGCATATCCAAACAATTTTTCTAGGCTACTTTATATTCAATATTTGAATGTCTTCTAAATCCATGACACGCTGTCAACTTTGATCTATGGATTGCTAGAAAGAAATAATAATTTTTTTTGGGTTATGTTCTACTAGGTGGTGGAACGAGTCTTGGGATGGATTATGAAGCTATTTCCTGGTGGACCATCAAAACGAAGAACCAGTAAACTTCTTTGATGTAAAAGTCAGTATAGCTTGTGAAGAATCCTATTCTCAGATCCGCTTTTGTTTTTCTTTCACCTCCTCCTCCCCTATCATGCGATTGTGGATCCAGGTCATAAATGGTAAATCTGTATATTCTGAGTTTCAATTATACATTCAATTCTTTTATAGTAGAAGAAGGAATATGATTTTTTTTTTTTAGATAATTACTAATGACAATAAAGAAAGAAAGTTGGTGTTAATTGGTTTTTGCGGGAGATTTTAGTGGATAAACCTGTATACGCAGACAATGAGAGGTTATTCCACATCTGTTGTTATAAAGAGTTCGGTGCATATTTGTTATTCTATTTGTGATCTGAACAAAGGGTAAAAAACCAAGAAATGAGAGATTTTGACATTGTTATTGTATTTGCGTAAACCATTTTTTTGTTTTTTTCTCTTTCACTTGGAAAACATTTTCTCTTCATATATTCTGGAGTTTTTGATTCTCAGTAATTCAACATATTTAATTCCAGCAACTAATAATTAATTAATAAATATAGTTTATTAAAAGATCAAATATTCTGAATTTTATGGAGGTTTTATAATCCATAGAACCGAACAAAGGCGCAATGGAACTACGAGCATGTATTATTTTTTTTTCTTTTTGGATAATGGAATTGCGTGCATTTTAATAATTTTATAATGATTTTCAATTTCTCTCTAGCGGACAAAAAAAACTGTTTCTATGTCTGATGCTGGAAAATTAAGAATTTCTATTTCGTTAATAATCAATTTCCAAAAGCAATATCTAAGTGGTATATTAATTAAACAAATAAATAAAGCTCTGCAGCCCCATTTGGAAAGTATCAAATTTAATGGGAGTTTATTTATTTATATAAGATTTTTAATTATTTGAAAATTTTCAATGTGGAAAATTTTGATTTGGAAATGTATTTTTAGCGGTTTTATCATGAAGTTTAATTGTACAACATATAAATTAACTTAATTAGTTGTAAATTTTTTGAATATTCTATGATTAGTAAAACATTAAAAAATAATTCTTATAAAAAAGTGATTTCTAAACTAATTTTAAAGAAATAAAAAAAAAATTACAGAAAAAAATTTCCAACTGGGGGCTAAACAACAGTAGATTTGTTCTTTACCAAAAAAAAAAAACAGTAGATTTGTTGTCCCAGTAAGACCAAACCATACGCATCGGTAAATAATATGTGGTGGTGGTGCAAAGTGCAAACGCAGTCTGAGAGTCTCAGACTCAGTTTGTGAAATTCTTGGCTCTCTTCTTTCTTTTTTTCTGTCTCTGCTACTATGTCTTCCTTCATTGCCAACCTCTCTAGGCTTCCTCTCTCACTATCTGTTGTTTCTTCATCTTCATCTTCATCTTCCTCTAAAGGTACAGCAAACAAACAAATTCTTTTCATTTTGTTTTCTTCCCCTGCTTCAGTGATTTTTATGCAGCGAAACTTTGTTGTATATTGTGGAATAGATGAGAAAACCAACTCTTCCAAGTCAGTGAAACTGAGAGACAACTGGAGGCAACGTTCCAGACCCATTCCTCCTGGAGGCACCTATCCTGCTAAAGACCATTGCAGGTGCAAATTAAAAAACAGTTTCTTTTCCAAACCCACATTTCCTTTTTTTTTTTTCTTTTTTGGGATTTTAATTTTAGCTTCTTGCCCATTTTTCAACAATTTTTTTGGCAGTCTTTGTGGGTTATGTGATACTTATTACATTGCCCATGTTAAGGATGCGTGTGCTTTCTTGGGAGATGGAATGTCTCGAATCGAAGTAAGTTTTTGGTGGTGATACTCTTTTCTTTTCTTTTCCTTTTTTTTTTTTTTCTTTTTAATTTGTTACTTTATTTGGACTACCTACTTAATGTTACCTATAAATGTTTCATGCACAAGTGGTTTTTACTAAATAATCATGTCACTTTTGCTATTTTAACCCAACTACTAGCTTGTTTTTTCTGTTCAGAGCTTGGAACCCATAGTTCATGGCAGAGGGAGGAAGATAGATTCATTAGATGAGATGTATTTTGGGGTCTATGATAAGCTGCTATATGCTCGTAAAGTTAAGCCTGTAGAAGGTAATTTTTTTCCTTATCTAAAAATTATGCGATTAGAAGTTCTCGTTTTTATTTTTTAATAATCCTTGATGCTTTATACTTTGTTTAGGACTTTATAGACTTTGGGAAGTGGCGTGCACGGGATGTTAAAACCGGAAATTGTAGGAAACTTAGTCATGCATTATTTATTGTATAAAATTTTGGGAAAATAGTTGCTCGTGATCCTTATATTACATCACAGTAGCACACATTACCACCTCCTTTTGAACTAGCTGTGATGGCTGTGGCATAACTTGATTTTTTTTTTGGTAAAATGGCGTAACTTGATTTTGTATGGCATATATATCAGTGATTGTTAGTTCACAAACTTGAGGTATCTGCCATTGATTCTAGTATTATCGCTTTCATGGAGAAAATCTATGTAGACAGGTAGTACAAGTTTCTTTTTCTTATTCATTCAATTCATTTCAATATTAACTTTTATAAATATAACTTTTTCAATAATTTTCTTCTCTTTTTTTTTTTTTTTTTTTTTTTTTTTTTTTTTTTAAATTTTTTTTTTTTTTTATTTTTTTTTTTTTTTTTTTTATTTTTTTTAATTTTTTTTTTTTTTTTTTTTTTTTTTTTTTTTCTTTTCTTGTTGTATTGAAAAGGTTGATTTTGGAAACTTTTTGTCACTTTATTTATTATTGGTTTTGTATTTTGGAAACCCATGGGATTTTATTGTTGGAACCAAATGATTTGAAGTTAGAAATGTGTTGTTGACTGTGTGGATTTGGTTTCAGCTGTATTATACACAATTTCTACTATGGTATACCATAAATGAATTATGATGAAACCGACAATATTCTATTATTTCTTTTGTAATAAAATAGCTTTGTACTACCTTTGGGAATTATTGTTGTGGAATATGACTAAAAGTTATGCTTTCTATGACGGTAGGAGCTCAATGGACAGGGATAGTAACAACTATAGCAATTGAAATGCTGAAATCAGGCATGGTTGAAGCTGTCATTTGTGTACAGAGGTAGTGCAACAAAGTTACTGTAGTAACAAACACATGTGGTCATTAGTCAAATGGTTCATATTTTGGGAACTTAATTTAATCCTGTTATCATTATTATTATTATCACAGTGACCCAGATGATAGATTTACTCCAAGGCCTATTTTAGCAAGGTTTGTATCTGACTAGTTTACTTGATCGGTTGATCTAAATGCTAGGATATCTTTAGGGAGAATCTTTATTATTTTAATGTTTTTACTTGCATTACCATCGGGAATGCACTCTAATCTCTGTACTTGATTTTTCCTATTTTGCTCTGTATAGGACACCAGAAGAAGTTCTAGCAGCTAAAGGTGTTAAACCTACGTTGTCTCCTAATCTGAATACCCTTGCACTAGTTGAGGTGTCCCTGTTCTTCTTTCCATCTCTGTCATACGAATTCCTTTTTACTATTTACTTGTGTAGTTTAACTTGCATGCTTTGTTCTTGGTGCACAGTTGATGAGAGTGTAGAGCTGTGCAAATTACAAATTTGTCAGAGAAAATGTTCTAGTTGATTATCTAAATTAAAGTTTAGGAAAATATGCATATAAATGCTTGGTTGCCAAGTTGTGCTGTGGATTTGCATGCTTTGGGAAACTACACAGAAGAAATAGAATAAGTGGAATCTCTTTAAATCTGACCTGGTAGAACTTAGCATAAACATGGTCCTCATATTCTTCTTAACAGTAGCTTATGGTAATGGTAGTACAAGTTACCATTTTAAATTGGTGGGATTAGGCAATCTGTCCTAGTCTCCTACAATACCATCTCCAAAATCATTAGATGCTAGTTAAGTTATTGAATACAAAGCTGCTAACAAAGATGGCTACCTCTTGGCAAAACATAATGTGATTATTTTTTTCTGCAGATGGCTTTTTGCTACCCTCAATTTGAGGATTTATCAAAAGATCTGATAGAGGACTTTCTGTTGAATTATTATTATTTTTTTCCATGTTCTTTGGGTGTATTCATAAGAAATATCTCTTTGAGTAAAGCTTCAGTCCAAAGTAAAAGATTGCTTTTAAGTACTATCTCAGTTATAATATTTGACTTCTAACCCCTGTCACATGCTTTGTTCACTGTTGCACTATGCATGTGTCCTGCAGGTTCATTCTAGTTTCATTATGACATTCTAATAGCTCTTTGTCTAATCATATTGCTTGTTCATGATGTAACTTAGATATGTTACTTGAAACAATTAGTGATAGATGATCCTATTTCCTATTAAACAGGCAGCTGGTGTAAAACGTCTTCTATTCTGTGGTGTGGGTTGCCAAGTGCAAGGTGTTATTTGCATATGTTCTTGACATTTCTGCTTTCAGTTATTCTACATTGTGACCTTTAACATTGTAATGCAGAGTAATTTCTTAACCTGCAGCACTAAGATCTGTGGAGCACCACTTAAATTTGGAAAAGCTCTACGTCTTGGGCACAAATTGTGGTAATTAATAGCTTAGTTTCTGTCTTCTTTTCTTTTTTTGGAGTTTAGAGTGGTGTAACCTCCAAGTTGAAATACGTGTATCAATTACTTGAGGTCCCAGAGACAGTACCATAGCTGTGCATGTTGACTGCTTAACCCTAAATACATAGATTTCTATTTTGTTAAATCTGTAAATTAATAGATATTTAGTGCTTGGGTTACAGTATATTAAATGGAAGTCCGTTTTTGAAAATAATGTGGTAACTACTGAAATCTTACCCAACAGTGGATAATGGTACTCGAGAAGGGTTAGATAAGTTTCTGAAGGCTGCAAGCAGAGAACCAGACACAGTTCTTCATTACGAGTTTATGCAAGATTACAAGGTTTGTCATATGAAACTCCTTTTAACCTTTCCTTTGCATATATGGTGCTCCAAGATATTTTTGCTTGTTAAAATAAATATTAAAGAATTGCAGTCGATTATATTGCAAGGCTGACTTATCATTTTTGGTAGATAGAATAGCAGGGAAGAGAGACGGGGATTATACCTAGGATCAGTATCTCTGGGGTTGGTTTTTTGCCACTATTTTGAAATCTTAGAGCCAGAAACAAATTTCTTAAAGTTGAGGCTTCTGGCTTGTTTTGCAAGCAGATGACTACGTGTATAATTTATTTTTGTAATAGTTAAGTATAATTATCATCTAATATTTTCTTAACTGTGCTGATACTTTTCCAGTTTCAGCATATATATATATGTGTGATTTTTCTCTTATCGGGGATTTTTTGTCCGAGATTTGTCCGGGACAATGTGTATCCAACATTGGATAGGCATTATAAAAATGGACGAATACTGGACAAAAAAATCTCCGATGAGAGAATTACTATATATATATTATCAAGTTACTATCAACAGTTTTATATCTTTTGACGCTTTTCTTGTACTTTGATAGGTTCACTTGAAGCATTTGGATGGTCATATTGAGGAGGTAACAGTCCTATTACTTTTATGTTGGTCTTGAGTCTCCCAATCATGCTGCTTCATCCAGTTTAAATTTTTTAACTAAAGCAGGTTCCTTATTTCTGTCTACCAGCAAATGAGTTAGTTGACGTTATTGCTCCATCTTGCTATAGGTAATTTCTTATTCTAATTTATATAATGTCTATTAGTAATGCATCATCGGCAAGACTGTAATTAGTGCTACATAAGCAGCATGACATGAAAAATTAGCATGTGGAACTTGTGGTGATGGGAAATTGGTAATTAGGTATTATGCACGTGCCACCAATAGAGCTGTGACAAGGGTGATTTGGGTGCATATTAACAATAAGCTTCTAACGGAATGTAGAACATCGAGTAAATGATCACATAATGGA
The DNA here is from genome assembly GCA_003254975.1 of Ochetophila trinervis. NCBI lineage: Eukaryota > Viridiplantae > Streptophyta > Magnoliopsida > Rosales > Rhamnaceae > Ochetophila > Ochetophila trinervis. The sequence goes on from QANX01004952.1 coordinate 136,669, forward strand.
ATTTGCTAATGAAAATAGGTGCCTTACTTAGGTACCTAAAGACTTGGAAGGCTTGAGTTCATTGAGGTAGGAATGTCAATGTCTCTGCATCCTATCTATATAGGTTTCACAAAATCCCTAAAAATTTGTTCAACAAATAGTTTTACATAAAGGTGGCATTTTACAGGCCACAAGTACCTTATGAATTGTTTGTTATCAATTGTCATCCATTGAAGTGTTTTAATTACATTGATTATTGATTATTGTCCTAACCAATGACAATATTTATTGTCTTACAGCTGTTTTGACTACACAAATGCTTTAGCAGTAAGTCTCCTGTTTCAGTTTAGCAATTACATCATCTAATGAGGTTTTGAAGGCCTCTGTATGCATGTGTGCATAGTACACACACAGACTTGTAAATATTTTTCCCCCCTATAGGTGATATGGAGTTTGTCATTTCCTCATAAATTACTTAACATGTCTGTCCAAGTTCAGGATCTGGTGGTAGGTTATATGGGTGTGCCAAAATATTCTGGAACCAGCATGACACAACATCCACAGTATGTTACTGTAAGGTAATATTATACAACTGGATCTATCTCTCTGATTATTCTTGTTCTTTAGCTTGACTCTATGCTTTTACAATCAGTTTGTCATGCTGATTGAAGGAGTGCTGTTATTTTTAAGGCATGTTCTAAGATTTCTTCATTACTGATACCCTTCAAATTTTAGAAATGAACGTGGAAGAGAAATGCTCAGTCTGGTTGAGAAATATTTGGAGATAACTCCAACAATTAGTAGTGTAAAACCCTTAAACTCTATTCCCTTTCTTGCTTCAAATTTTTTGACCATAAAGATTTGAATTCAGAAACAATTTTCAGGGTAAACGCCAACCATTTGTTATGGAGACTGTCAAGGCAGATGATAATGCTAAGCTAGGTATGTATGATACTCTTCTTGATTATATCATGGGAATTTCTTGCACTTGAGCTCTAAACCTGGACTTCTTAACTGGCATATATACTTGTTCAAGTGTGTCTTTTACAAATTCTACGACTCGCTCGGAAACTGCATCTTAACTCAATTGTACATACAAATATCTTCTATTGTTAATTTTTTTTTTAACAGTGACATATATGTGTGTACATATATATATATATATATATATATATATATATATAGTCAAGCTATTATCAGGTATATCTGACTTTTGTTATGTTAAAGTATAAAATCCAAAGGTTAAGATTAAGTCGTAAATAAAAAGATAAGTGACTTAGATGGTTAAATACTATTAATGACTCAATTTATCATTTATTTATCATTTAATTCTAGCCTTTCGATTTCATATTTTAACATAACAAAAATCAAGTATACCTGGTAGTAGGTAGTGCATATATATAAATATATATATATATATATGATGGTGTTGTTTAGCCACTTTTCATTGGTTTAATATGTCTCACTCTTGTCTCTTTCAGGCAAAGGGCCTTCTCAGCCCGCTCCCAAATTTATTGGGAATTTGATAGCTTTTATACTAAACTTGGTAAATATCTGGATGATATTTATACGCTTCAAGAAATGTAACTATATGCAACCTTCATCTTGACTTGAGTTCTCTTGTCCAGATTGGACCAAAGGGTCTGGAATTCGCTTGCTATTCACTGGATTACCATACAATCAGGAACTATTTGCATGTAAATCGCATTTGGGGAAAAGAAAGGTGCGCTATGGATAATGATATTTACAATAGGGAGTATAAGATTGTTTCTAACACTTCAAAGATTTAAACGTGCAGAGCGGATAGACACATGCCATCATATGCAAAGAAGATGGTGGATATGTACAACGAGAATGGAGAAATTGATCAGATACTTTCCAGCAAGTAATGGTACTACCAGATGGTGAAATGGCAGGTGATATAGATAACAGAGAGCTTCCATATGTTTGTGGAAATTTTGTAAATTTTCTTCTCTTCCTTGAAAATGTCATGACAATGTGGTGTGTGAAGTGAGAATTCTTGGTTGCTCAGTATCAAAATGGAGATCAATGTTTTTTGACCCTCTGATTTCCTAACTAATATGTTTGAAGTTTACTCGATAATAAAAACACTGCTCGCCTCACAAGACAAGCAAAGATCAGGGTCAATTGACTGAATTTTTTTAGTATACAGAATCAAAGTTAGAAGTGTTAAGAAGTATGTGATACTTTTTTTTTTCTTTATTTATTTATTTGTTCTAATTCTTTTAAAATAGCAATATAGTTTCCATATAAGATGATGGCAAAACTATATATGTAACTTCGGAGGATAAAATATATGTAAAAGGCTAAAAGCTTACAAAACAATTGTTATTATTTAAATATTCTTTTTCATGTAAATTAAGAAAAAGACAGAGCATTGCATGGAAGTGATTTTATGTACACTTTTTTATCCAGAATGCTTGAAATTTTGAATTCAAAAAAAAACTTTCAATTTATTTTTATTTTTATTTTTTTTCACAACTTTAGGTAACAGCTGACTAATATAACATGTGCTTCTCTTTTAAGAAATCTGTTTCTAAAACTAATATTTTCTGGAAGAAACTGCCAAAATATTGGATCAGTGTGAGTACATGGAGTATAAATAGATATTGGGATCAATATGATATATAGATGTCATCCCTGTCGTTCTTATATGTTATATACATTACTTACGGATTGATTGAGCAGAAAGATTGAGTGCCTTCATCTAGAAAGCATGCAACCGTGCAAAATTGGATTGTCTATGCCGCACATATAAAAAAAATTGTATGCTCCTATTTTTAGCTTGTTTCATCGAGAATACACATATTATATCAAAATTAAAAAATAATTTTATTTTATATGTAGTACTCTGGATTGAATTAAATTATTTTAAATTCGATCCATTTAAAATAGTTCAATCCAGTACAATTTTGCATCTAAACGGACTTTGCAACTATAATATAATGTTGCTTTTTAGTATGTCAATCACACAAATCTATACAAAGTTATTTATAAATACAGAATTATAAGACTAGGGATACATAATATCCTGTGTGTTTGTATTTATATATATATATATATATATTATATATAGCTTGTAGAGAGAAGGTTACATACAGTGATGAAAAATCGAAAATTTGAGCAAAATTTTGGTATTTTAGTGGTGGAGAAATTATTTTCATGTTAAAAAAAAAAGGGTAAAATTTTTATAATTTCTATCAAAATTTTTAAAATTTCCACGATAATTTTTGCAATATTTCTATCGAAATTTTCATGGTAATTGCTTCATAATTTGGTCAAAATTTCTATAAAAATTTAGATTGTTAAATTTTAAAAATATGATATATTTTTATAAAATATTTGAGCATTATTTAAAAATATAATTATTTATTGATAATATATTTTAAATCATATAATTTGGCGAATTGAAATTTAAAAGCAAAATTGAAACAATTAGAAAAAAAAATAAAAAAAAATATTACAATTTTAAAATAAAAAAATAGTTATAATTAAAAAATAATATTTTGGCATAAATTTTCAACAAGTTAAAAAAATTATCTGATTAAAAATTTAGAACTCACCTCATATAATCATATAAAATATAATTTATCTCTTAAAATATCTATAATTATAAAATTACAATAATTATATATTATAATCATTTTGTTTTCAATTATTTCATAATGGCTTTCATTTCAATCATTATTTTTGTTTGATTGAATGCTAGATAGATGATGAATGCCGGTTTTTTCATGTGAGCATATTATTTTTTTATATTCAAAATTGTAATCATTTTTTTTACAACAAGAAAATGAATATTTTTCTATGAATTTTGGATCAATGATGATTGAAGGTGAATATAACCTTTATTTAATAGATAGTTATGGAATATCATTAAGTAACAACTCATAGATACATTCTCAAACTCAACCATAAAGGGTTAGCAGTTTTGAACAGAGTCAATCAATGTCATATCCATATCATGACTATTAACAAAGACAATCACATAAAATATTATATCCATATGATTGACATATTAACAATTACATGCAAAATTATTAAAAAAATATGTATTTTGATCAATATTTTTTTTAATATACAACTACAAAAAATGATGAGTAAGAGAGTAAAAATTTTTAACCACTAAAAAATTATATGGTATTGACTCATATTTAAATAATTATGTACTTGTATTATTATTATCATGATTAATGAATAATTCATTACTTAATTAATAATATTTTTGTTCATATCAGAGAATATTATAAATATTTTAATTATGATAAATATAATTTTTATTCAATATTTTTTTTCAATTTTTATAATTAAATTAATAAAATATTTAATAAATAAATATATTTTAAAATTTATTAATTTTTTATAAATTTTTATAATTTTTTTTTTATTTTTTTCAATTTTCATCAATATTTTTATTGATATTTTTATATTTTCAACTTACTTGCGTAAATATCAATATTTTCATCCATTTACATATAAATACAGAGAATTAAGGGGGTTAATTAAGGAACAAGAAGGAATGGGGATGGTGGTAAAGAAGTAGGAAGAAAGAAGATATGGGTGGTGGCCAACCCCATGTGATTTTCTTTGCCTCGGTAACTGTGATTGTCTGAGTAAAGAAGTTGAATTGTCCTTTCACAATTGACATTTGACAATGATACAGTTGCAGTATTCATTTTGTACTCTCCGAATACTGCAACTTTTTATCTCTCAATCTTTGCTTCTTTTTTATGGAACTTATCACATTTGTATATATAATTATATAGATATTAACTATGCAGATATGATATGAAAGAATTATCTATTTGACAGCATCACGTATTTTATAGTGGTAATATAATTTAAAAATTACATGATGTTAAACACTCAACATATATGAAATTGCTATGTCATCCATTAGATGATTTCTGTAAATCTAATATATGTGCATGTATGCTCGTGAACTTAACAAAACCCACCTCATTTTTTTTTTCTAGTTTTATTATTCAAGATTTGAGTGTGTGGTGGTGAAGGTATTTAGATAAGCCATTGATGAGGGTGTTTTTGTTTTTTATTTTATTTATTTATTAATAACTATGTTTGAATTATAAACAGCATGGGTACTCATATGGGTTGTCTTTAAGTAATTTGTTTCTACTACGAAAACCAATTTCTTTGCTCTATTGGTTAGTTGGAATGCTACGTATTGCCACTTTCTCTTGTGATTCAAGACTAGCTTTCCTTTGGGCCGCAAAAATTCAAGTCTCGCTAACTCGCTTAATTAAAACACTTTCTTTGACAGGAAAATTTCGTCTCCTTGGAACCACCAATTACAATTTCCCAAATTATAACATTTAACATTGAAAGAAATGAACTTGCAGCACTTGAATGCTGAGATTAAATATAATTTAATGGCTTTGGGAGATTAAATGTTTGGGACTTCTTTAAGGAAAAATAAAATAAAATTGTTGGTATGTTTGACCCACAGATGGGAATTTGAGAATAGAGTTGAAAAAATTCTGTCAGACGCTATGGAAATATACTGTATTTAGGTGTTAAAGCTTGGATTTTTTAGATACCCATCCTTTTTTCTAGGTGGTGTAGACTGGAAAATACACGTGGCATGCATCTTGGAGAAAAAAAATGCAATTTAGATTGGCTAAAAGTTGTAATAAACTTTAAATTTAACTTTAATCGTAAAATAATTAAGACACATACCAACTGAGTCTCACTTGATTATATGATTTCATTTATAACATCAATATTTAACATTTTTTTTAATTTTAAATAATGTTTAAAAGATGAGTAACACTGTCTTCTATTAACTATTTTCCAATTTATTATAAAAGACATAGTAAGGTGATAAATATCTAGGGCAATCGCATTTTCAACTGGAATTTTAGTTTTAAACCATTAGCTGATATGTCATTCATATATAGGCCTTACAACGTCATCATACCATCCACAGTTTTTGAAGTAAGAGTTTTCCAATCTTCTGGTTTGACTGGTTGGAGATGTGAAAATGTTATTGTTGGACCAAGTCAGTATCGGAGATTTATTCACCAGCAGTTTCCAAAGGATAAGATTTATATATTTTAATAATTTCTACAGATTGTGGGCTCAATCCATGTGCAAAGCAACATGGATACAAAACAGTCTGAAACCTATTTCTGAATGAAAACACTAAACTAGTTAAGTGAGGAGGATCACTTTGGAGTTTGGAAGAGATTTGTGATAGTGAGTGAATGATGGACCTGGGGTCCACTTTATTAATTGGGCCCTCTGTGGGCCAACACTGAGAGTGGGGTAGATAGCCCATTCCATTTTATTTATGACTATAGGTGGACCAGATTTTGTATGTCTACTTGGAGAACGAAACTGAATCTTTTTCTATTTGACTAACATTATTAAATTCTCTCAATACAAAATTCTTTGGAATAGTAATAACAACACAATATAATAAATAAACAATAAGCCTAGTGTGTGTGTGTTTTTTTTTTCACTTTTTAGATACAATAACAAAAGAAAAAAAGCCTCATCTTCCTTTGGAACAAATATATATATATATATAAAAACTTATAATATGGACGACATAGCTCACTACTTAATAGGTGATAGTACATATCAGCCGTCTGATGTGGATACTCATATAAATTGACTTCGTGAATATGCATATCAGACGGTTGATATGGAACTGTCGCCCTACATCGTCCATATTAACAGTTCTGTATGTATATATTTCCAATTATTATTCTAAGTGTTGGGGGTTTTTTTTTTTTCACTAGGAGAGGGCTGCCTTCTGTGTATAACATGTTTTCCTTTTGTGTATTTTCTAAAATTGTTTTCTACACCAAAATGGTCTGATTGATGATCAGCCACCAAGCAAAAGAAACAAATCAGATTAATTGATCTTGATGATTGTGATGATGATGATGTTTAGAAATGTGAAATGCATCTTCTATGGCGAGCTGCAACAGATTTCTTCTTCTGCTTGGTTTCTTCTTTCCAGCTTTTGGCAATATCATGAGCTACACTAATGGCATCCAATGATGCACCAGACAAGCCTCTCCTTGTAAACCCAACTGCATAAAGTCCTGCTTTTCCTTTCCATCCATTTGGGAATGGATTCTTTGGTATTCCATCTCCAGAAAAGAAATCGTTTTCCTGTCAAAAAAAAGAATCGCAGTTTCCAAACACTATTTAGCTAGACTGATGATGAATGTCGAATCAGTATTAAAAAAAAAAAAAAAACAGATTTAAAATATGATTATGAGTGAGGCATGGATCAAATCTTTGATGACAAGTAAGACAAAACAGAACCACCAAACAAAGCTAACAAAGCTGACCAATTTGTCATTTTCTTTTTTTGATCTGACATTAACTATATAGTTTCAATTATTTTTTTTCTTGGTAAAAAAAACAGAGCAAAATTAAAAATGTGTGAAGTGAAAAGAAATAAACCTAAAAAAAGAAACCAACTTCCATAACTGTCACATGGGTTTTGAAACATAGAAACTTCCAAAATAGATTTTATAATTTTGAAATGGATCAAGAAAAACAAACAAATACTAACCTTTAACCATGAAGGAACATTGCTTCTATACCCAGTTGCAAGAATCACAGAGTCAATGTCAAACTTATCTCCATTAACAAGCTCAACTCCACCATTAAAGAACCTCTTGATTCCTGGAACAACCTTAATCTCCCCAGATCTTATTCTCTTCAATGCTCCAATATCAAGCACTGGCGTTTTCCCTGCTGTGTTCTTGAGCTGCAATGGACCTATTGAAGGCTTTTTGAGGCCATGTTTTTCAAGATTCCCAAGAATCAATCGGCCAAGAATCAGTAGCATTCTGTCCACCACACCAAGTGGGAACCATTTCATCAGCAAACCTGCCAATTCAAACGTTGATTTCCCAAGAATTTCCCTCGGCAATACATGAACCTGTAAATCAATCATCCAAAAACAGAAGCAAACCCAGTTTAGATATTGAAGCTTAACAGCTAACGAAGGCGATAAAAAAGGCGAACTTTTTAATAGAAAAAAAAAGATTTCTCAAAATTCAATTATTATTATTATTTTAAAATCACTTCCATTCCAAATGGACACATAATAAGGCTCGTCAAAAACTGCTTTTTTAAATGTGTTTGGACAATTTTCAAAAATGTTTAAATTTGTTAAAAGAGTACACAGGTGGGTTATGATGTGATACTCACGGAGCTTCGAACCACCATTGAGGGGGTTGCACTGTGGTTGCAAAGATCAAGAGAGAGTTCCATTCCAGAGTTTCCACAGCCAACGACAAGCACTCTCTTGCCGCGGAAACTGTGGCCGGATCTGTAATCACAAGCATGCATAACATGTCCACCGAACTCCTCCAGCCCTTCAAATTCCGGCACTACTTTCTCGGCATTCTCTCCGGTAGCCACGACCAGCCACCGGCAAATATATTCGAGCTCGCAGGGACTCGAAGCGGTGGTCGAAACGGTGTTGACGCGCCACAAACCGAATGTTTCATCGTACTTAGCAGACTGAACGGTCTCATTGAACTGCGGGTTTATAGCAAAGTGTTTGGCGTAGGATTCCAAGTAGCTAATGAATTGGTATTTGGATGGATATTCAGGGAAATCCTCTGGAATAGGACAATTGGGCAGCTGGCAAAACTGCTTTGGAAGATGAAGCTTCAGCCTGTCATAGGTTCTGTTCTGCCACAGAGAAGCAATGCAATTCGCTCTTTCAAGCATCATGAATGGGACACCTTGCTCTTTCAGACACCCGCCCACCGCTAAACCCGAAGGACCCGCCCCGATTATCACCGGTCCGTTAACCCATATGCACCGCCGAGACAAGAAGGCTGGTGGGATAGTTAGACAGGAGTTTGTGCTATGCATCACGAAGCGAAGGGTGTGTTAGCTTTGTCTTTTGGGAAATTAAAGCGAGTGGAGGCTTTGGAGTGTGCAGAAGACAAAAAGAGAGAGAATAACTATCAAATGTTAACGATGCGTTTGAAGTTTACTTGTGTGGAGGGGGAAAAGAGAGAGAGAGAGAGAGAGAGAGAGGATGTTTGAAGTGGATGATTATGTGAAGATGTATGGAGGGGGTTTAAATAAGGAGAAGGTGTCTTGTCCATGGGAGCTATGGAGGCATGTGATTGGGATTCACTTTCAAATTCATATACTATCTACTTTTTCTCTAGCTAATTATTTAATTATCAAATGGCACGACAAATATTTGTTTTTATATAAACATTTTGGTATCTATAGTACTACTGATATATTATCTATAGATATCAAGGTTTTTGATCAATCATCCCAGCTATTCAAATAATCTTTCTTATGCAATAGAGCATAAAAGATTGGAAATTAATTTAAAATGGTTAATACACTGTTGAATGAGATCTTTTTTGGATGACTTGTCAAAATAAAATAAAATTGTACATGAAATGGCCTATATATAGACCCGTTGATAATAAATTATTAGTAAAAATTTGCATTTTTTTTTTAAATGTTGATATCCGGATGAAATACCCTATGTATTACATATGTTAAAGTCTTATAATTAATAACATTTAATAAGGAAGTAAGAAACCAAATCCACAACTTTTTTAAGAGATGGTTCCTCTTTGGTCTACCCTTTTGTAAGTTTAATATTCCAACTTTTAGGTATGGACAAGCCACTTGTGATCGCCAAACCAGCTATACCTAGCTATACTCTATACGTGTCCTATATGTAAGAAAAATCAATGTCTTTCACTTTGTTTTTTTTTCTCTCAATCTTTTGTTTTTTTTTAGTAATAGTAGGGCAATATATAGGCATATGATAAATAGAGCATCCTGTTTTCCTGGGTTGGTACCTTGATCATGTTAAAACCCTATGAACTTGGCTCTCAAATGACCTATAAACTCAGGATCAAATATATAGCTCTTAACTTTTGACTTCAATCCCCTTCAGGCGGCAAAACTGTTTTGGATCTAAATCCAGCTTTTTGATTGGATTAATTCTTACTATCTAATTTATCTCTAAATTTCAACGAAAACATGATCGATCTAGTCTATTATTTCTACTCTATTAACTTTTCGAAGTGAATTTTGATATCGAATGTATGCTAAAAAAATAAATAAATAAATAGAACCTTTTTAATTCGTAATACCAATATTTAAGGAGATATTTTATACAATTTTGGACGATGGTATTATGAGTCATGATATCGAGAGGGATTGATCATATAAAAAGAAAAAGCCTATAGTTTCTACAGGAAAGATCTAGTAATTACCAAGAACGATCGTTAGTGTTGCATAATGTACGTTTATTTGTCCTGTGTACAAATAGTGCCTATCACTTTCAATCCTGCTAGATGATGAACGTTTCAGAAGCTTCACTAGCTAATGTCCGTATTGGGAATAAAACCATTATGGAGAGCATTTTTGTGAAGGTGAAGTTCTATGAGATGTCACTATTAAGCATATACAGGCCAGCAAAAGTTACTAAAGAATTAAATTGCAATGTCTTTAATTAAGAGTTCAATTTGCAGAAAAGAGTTTAAAAATTAAAATTATTGTTTGGAGTGTGTAATTCTAGAATATTTTATTCTTTTGGTTCAGATTCTAAATCTAGAACTGACATGCAGAGAAACGAATTAAATAGATCCAATGTGAAGAAAATGATCCGAAACTTTTGCTTCCGAGATTACAACAAATGTACTACCCAGTAACCACAAAATATGTGGNAAAATTAATGATCCGAAACTTTTGCTTCCGAGATTACAACAAATGTACTACCCAGTAACCACAAAATATGTGGATCAATACACATGTGGGGAAATGTAGCTAGGAAAGAGTATACAGAACACGGACCAATCAAAATTATGACTTTTAAAGGTCTATTTAATTGGGTTCTTTTAATTTATTTATTTACTTTATGATCTTGGTGATCATTGATGATCATGTAGTCGAATTGTTTCCAAAGGGTTTAGCAGATAAAGAGCTATATATATAATAGCAGATCAACAGAATTAATTCCCAAATCCTTGTATGTCTTTTGGAGAAATTATAACGATATTTTATTTAAAAAGACATGTCATTTAAATAATGTCAATTCATTTAAATATATTTTAATTATTTTTAAATAAATTTTAATTGGAGAAATAATAACATTTTAGATTTGCATGAAATCTATAATTAATTGTTATAAAAATATTAATAGTATTTTTTTAAATTTAATTGATAATATTTTTTTAAATAAAAATCAATTTGGATGACATGACCTGCAAAATTCATCCTATGACCAGTATTAGAATGCCTTCCACTGCTTTATCACCGGCAATACGATGAATCTTAGACAAATTTTGTCCATAATTTTTGGGATAAGAAAAAAAGTACGTATAAATGTATATTCATATATACGGATTTTATTTTTGATTTCCAGTCTATATCCTGTAAAATTAATTTGTTCACCATAGTAAGCCCTCAATATTTTATTGTTGTAAATTGCTTTTAATTAATTAAAGTTATTCAATGTGAGTAGCATCTGGAGTACTATCAAAATGTAAACTTTTTTAAGAAAATAAAGTATTAAAGCGCAAAATTAAAAAACTGTATTAAAAATTCTAAAAGTTTGGTAGCTAGGGATTCGAAAGAAGCGAGGAAACAGAGAGAGTTTTATATTCTAAAATATTACTAATTCTAATTTGCACCAAGTCGAAAATTGAAGGCTCAATTTTATGTTATACTTTTGATAACTTTTAAGTAATATATATGGAGTCGGTTTCATGTAAGTTGATAAAGAAATTTGACAAATATTATCTTGTATTAATTGTATAAATCTAACGGTTACAGATTATAAGGATATATAACTAGTCATAACAAAAATGCTTATCTACCCTTGAAAATATCCAATCAAAAATTAATTTGTCAAATATCTTATAAGATTTTGCATGTTTATCTTGAAAACAGTACGTAGTCTATTGATTCTCCAAGAAGTTCAAACATCCGGTATTGCATGGGAAATTGGGCAACATATCTTGGTGCATAAAACTTGTTCACTTGGGTTGATTTATCCCCGCAGCTGGATTATTATAGATATTTTCATATTTAATATCTAATTTTGTAAAGAATTTTTGGTTTGTGAGCCCAAAATGAGAACCAACACAATATCTTTGATTCCCAATAAAGTTTGGTGGCTGGGGATTCGAAAGAAGCGGCTACACATTTCCACAGATCTTACAAAAGTTTAATTAAACCAATGCATATATATTGAAATTAAAGAAATTAACAATTATTGGGTACATTATTATTTAACCTTTAGAAACTTTAAGGGCCAATATTATTTGCTTCTATATACTATATATAACTTCTCATATATACTAACATTCATAACTAAACTCTGACTTTACATATTTATATGGATAGTAGCATTTATCAGCTACATTTTTCTCTTCTTAAAACTTAATGTATTATATATGTAATGGCATAATAATTGAATGTAATTATTGTACTATTATATTACATTAGTATGAAATACAAGTCATCATTAGAAGAAAGTGATAAAATTAATATTGATTCCTTGTGAAAATATGTACTTTGAGCATCAACGTGACAATATATCTCGATGCTATATATATATATATATGTATATATATGTATGTATGTATGTATATATATGTATGTATATATGTATATATATATATGTATGTATAATATAGGAAGGAAAAATAATATCCATGTAAACCATTTACATCAAATATTCCATAAGGTTATGACAAAAAATAATTAACCAATTTCTCTCAATTATAACAATAAAAGTGAGGGCCCTGAGTAGGGACAACCAAGTGGCAATATTCCTACTCCTCCATATGTAAGATTCTAAGCTTGCATGACATAATAAATAAAGATCTAAATGTATTTTAGTAATTTTTTTTAAATTAAAATTGTTCACATAGCAGTTTTTACAACTAATTTGTATAATTGATACTCTATAGTTTAAAAAAAATTGCACTTTTGTCCAATTTATTTAAAATTAATGAATTTTATCAATTTAAAGGTCACATGCATAGCAAATTACTCTCAAAATTGGTTTTTTCATTTTTAATTGTACTAAAAACTAAAAAAAAAATTAAATAACAAGAAAAAAAAATTTCAAATTTTCTTTCATGTTTTTTAATTTTTTTTACTATTTGGTATAATAAAAAATAAAAAAGATTAATTTGAGAGTTACATGAATAAGTTGACGAAATTTGTCAATTTTAACTAAATTGGACAAATGTATATAATTTTTTTCAAATTAAAAAGTATCAATTGTATAACTTAATTGCAAAAATTTATATGTAAACAAATTTAATTTTATAATGTACTAAAATGCATTAATAAATAAATAAAAACAATAAAAATGAAAGGCAGAGAACTTATATTAGATGTTATAAGTGACTGTTTTTGGTTTCATGATTCATGATGAGTTCAGACTGATCACGATTTCTAAATTTTTCAAAAGAACCAAAAGTAAGTCGTTTATCAAACCTCATGAAATAATATAATTTTATTGATATTTGATGAGATGCAAATTTGCGAGTTTTAATTGTTATTGAAAGATTCCTCTTTTTTGTATGAGCTTTTAATCTAAACTTGCAAGGGATAAGTGAGTAGTCGATAGCAATAAGTAAAAACAAAATTATTAATTATTACATAATGTCACCAAATTTATTTATCATATTTTAAATAGAAAATTATGTGGCAGTACTAATATTATGTTACTGTAATTTTTAAATTACTAATGCCTATATGTAAAGGTATACTGTAGAATTCAAAGTAAACTAATAAAATGTTATCATCTGAGTTGGTATATTAACAAAATCCTTTCGAAGGATATCTCTGTACAACAAAATTATTGTTATAATATTATAAGTTCCAATATTTACACCTATAATAGTAAATAAGATTTGCATCCTTAACCCTCCTACAACCAAGCACATTAATATTTCAAGGAGAAGACTCAAAATGACGAAATCTACTAAACATGTAATAGACTAAGATATTGTTCAACTTTTGGGGAATAAGCATATTATAATCTTATAGAACAAAAGGGGTACGTTTCTTAAGAAGTTTACATGAGAGGGATTAGCTCTTGGAAAGTGAGCTCAAACAACTATCCTCTTGATTCAAATGGGTTGAAGAGCCACTTGAAATAATTAACTAAATAATATTAAATTATTTATATTAGATAATATTATATATATACCAATTTTTTTTATAGTTAATGACGTTGTTCACTATTTAACATAGAAATATCAATTATAACTGTAATTGGCGTATAATTATGTGTTACACGCCTACAATAACAAAGTTGCCTACTGTAGCATTTTTATAATATATATAACGTTTATAATAAAGGGCAATGGTGAAGAGGATGGTTAAGAATGTGCCCACGTGGAGTAGGTGATCTAGGACTAATAGATATTCACACTTGCACTTGGGAAACCTAATTAGAAAACACAATACCTGGTTCTTGCATTGGAACATGGTCTTTATCTTTAGCCACAGAATTAAAATTTCATGTAATAATCTGTTCCAGGAAATGTTAAATCTTGAATTTTGATCAGAATTGATTGAGATTCACGAAGTTAACCGTGTAGGCTCAAATGTTAACTTTGTATACAGTAAAGTTTTGGGTTTGACTTTTTAATATTGTTATGTAAAGCTTATAGATTCGAGTTTGTTGACTGGCACAGTGGCTAATGTTTTAGTCATTTACTAATTCAATGTCATCTAATTAAAAATTGATTTAATTTTAATATTAACTTATTTTATTATATATTTGGTTACATATATAAAGAAAATTGCATTTTAATATTTTTTTATAATTGCATAATTTTGTTGGGAGACTAAAAATATTTTTGACTTTTGTTACTTTTATCATTCAAAAATGTATTTTAGTTAAATTCTATCAAAATTAACAGAAATAGTATATCTTTCACGTGCAACTCACTCACGTGATCCCCTAAACTAAAAAAAAAATATCACATTTAAGTATTTTTTATAATTGTTTAATTTTGCTTAGAAATTATAACAGCCCCTAAATAAAACTATACAGCTATAGACAATACTGAAATGTAATTTTTTCTATATTTATATTATGATCATAATATTATATTTTTAATTTTTTTCTCCCTCCAAAACAAGGACACTCCCGAAGTTCGGAAGGGATCCAAAAGCGGTCCTTTCATTCCACTTTTGAGAAACATCTTCAATTCCAATTTACACAATCAGATACATCTAACTGTTCACAAATTTCAAGTTTTTATGTGATCTAGATTTCATATTTGGGGCAAAAAAGTTCGAAAATTTTCATGGTTATATAAAAGAGGCAACTCACGTGTATTTCACCTTTTGGTTCTTCTCAAGTAATATTGTAAATTGGACTTTGAAACGAGCGTAATCATCATTCCACAATGTTGATATATAACTTGATGTACGTGAGTCTCTTTATTCAAGAATCTCTGATTTAATTAAATTTAGAATATTTTTGTGGCGATTTGTAGCGTATCAATTAATGTTATTTGAATTTAAATTCAAAATTTTAATGTGGAATATAGCAACTCTCAGCATTGCCACCTAAAAATCTTTGATTTTATAAAGTTAATAATTCTTTAAATAAAAAATAATTATGATATATATATAATTACATATATAGGAAAATATTCTTTTGTGGAATTATTTCAAGCTTATAATGGAGCAACGTAGTATGCTACGTAGGATAAATTATATGGGTGGCATTTTAATTAATAATTTAAAACTAAAAACTGAATCGGTGATTGTGAGAATTCTAATTAACACCTGTCACATTAAGTGTGACAAATTATAAATTGGAAGATAGTTCACATGAGAAAGCTAGGATGTGTGAAATTCTATCTTTGATCTTTGAGATTAATTAATGTCTATATAGTATTTAATTTTACTATTATTATTTCGAGTTATATGTAATTGGATGTCAATGTCCAACATAACTGTATATTGTTAAAAGAGCATATAGCTAGTGACTAACAAAATCTTTTTTGAAAATATTTATTCCTTGATCTCCTGAAAAATATAAATTTAATTTATCGTCATTAATGAATAGTGAAGTCACATTGCATATGCATTCACCACATAATAATTATTTATTTCCCCCATATTTTTGGATACCAATAATTTCGAAATACATAGTTGTATTTATATTCAAATACATGATATATAAGTATATTGATAATATGAATTAATTAATTAATTTTCATTATATTAATTTATAATGTGGATATCAGACATTCATATCTACATCAACGAAGAGTTTGAGTAGCAGTGGGAAAGTAAGAAAGAAAACTATTTCCTACCACAAAATTACTGGGTGACTAATTAAGTACGTGGAGTTCTTGTCTTTTTTGTTGTGGTTTTAATTAGAGTCCCCAATTGGCTGAATTTAGAAAGAAAAGAGTGACAAACAATGATTACACAGTATAATGCTGTTTTTGAGCTGACTTCCTAAATTGACTCTTCCAGATGCACCTTACCTTACAATTTACAGGTTATGGACTATCATGGTTAGGTAAACTACCTTTTTGTACCATACTGATAAAGTTAATTAATTATTATCTTCTAATCAAATTAATTATTCTTTCCAAAAAACAAAAAAAACTAACTAACTTGAGTAATGATAGTGGCCCAAAATATATAAATTGGTATAATTGATTGGTGGAATCCAACTTAATTTTATATTAAAAATTATACTCATTATGAAGATTAATATTGTAGCTAGATTTGATACATTATTGGTTTGTTGAACTTTTGGAAATATATACAATTTTTTTTAATGAGAGTACTACTTTTCTGAAGTATAATTAGAATTTAACAAAATATATAAAAATACTAGAAAGAAGAACCAATAATATAGAAAAAAATATGTGTATATATGATGTTGAGCTTAATTAATGATTAAAAAGGGTCCCCATAAGATTTTCCATTAGGGTCTACTTAGTGTGTGAATCTTTGAGCAATTAATCTCAATTTTCTTATCCTTATTTTACATGCTTAATTTGGTACTCTTATTGTGTTTGAGAATTGAGACTTCCGAATGTTTTTTTTGGGTTCAGAGAGAGAGAGAGAGAGAGACCCTATTCATATGCTTTGTGAATGTGGGGTGGGGACTATAATATTTGTTTCATCAATATTGAAATGAGGGTCACATGGAAACATGAAGAGTTGAGAAAACCAGGGGAATAACAAATGAAATAACCTTCATCCCCACGAGCCTTCTAATACGCATTTGCGCAAGAACATTGCCTAGCTACAAATATTAAAAAATAAATCAAATCAAATAAAAACTAGTTATAGATTCTCATATCATAAACGCTTCAAAAATCTTCCATTTGACTATGTGATCTTTCATTTGACCCCCACAAAAAACACTAATCCTCTCACTAGTTAATCACCCAAAAAAAAAAAAAAACTAATAATATACCATAATGATACATAAATTATATGTCTGTCTCCATCCAAGGGCACGTCTTAATTATATATGTAAATGATAATTATTTCATCTCCATCTTATCATTGTTAGAATGACTTTCTTCTGCGATTATAGCTGGGCGTCGTATTACTTTATTTGAAGTTTAATTTATCATTTAATTAATTTATAGATTATAATAAGATACATATTTAAACGAAAAAATGGAAAATAGTTTTAATTATGATTTAGTGCTAATTTCCATGGCCCTCTTTTATAGGCATTGTCAACTTCAAAATTCAAAAGATAAAGGTTTTATTTGTAAATTAAATTAAAGCCAAGGATGACCTACATAGGAAATTGCATGTGACCTAATCAAGACTATATATAATGGGTTTTAATTATCAAAACTGGTTGGTGTCCAAACAATTCAATCATTTGGAACCGTATATTTCTTTTTCTTTTTTTCCAGTCCCTGCACACATGAGAACATCCGGACAATCATTTGCTTCTTTTCAAATATTATCTTTTTGTTTTTTCATTTATTAAGATTACTTCAAAATGAAATTTTTCATTAAGAAAAAAGAATCTCACCAAGAACAACAAAATGTTGATAATATTAAAATATTTTTTTAAAAGGGTTATAATTATATAGCTAACAGAAATTTATAGCAATTTTAAAATAAATAAATAAAAAAAGTGAGATATCCAAAATGATTAAATTTGGGTAGGCTCAATTCTCTTGCTAAATAAATCATTCCCACATTAATATCACACAGTTCCCAATAATTAGATTCAGTTAATAAGGTCGGTTTGAATAAATGAAAGTGCATTAATCTATAATCATCCAAATACTATGGTAAGGATTGGTTTAAAGCAAACCACCGAAATTTTTCTTGTGGCACCAATCTCTTTATTTTATTTGGGTTTAGATCTTTCAAGTTAAGACTTCCTATAGACCTTCTTTCAAAGGAAGACAATCAACAGAAAGAGATATCAGATAACAAAAAAATTGTATCCACAAAGGATAGTCATGTGATGGTCAATTTTGAGATGTATTTTAGTCCTAATAATATATATTATAATATTAATTAAATCCCCACTTTGGTTATAATAAAACTTTGGACTTAGTGTTGCTCTCGAGGTCACTTTGCACTTTATTGTAATACACCTTACAGGAATAAATAGATATATAACTATATATTGATGAAGCTATGTGGTGAGTATCGAATCTTTCAAAAGAAATTGATTATAAACAAACCATCTTTTACATTAAATTCGGTCCTTATATGTAATTTTATAAAATTGTGGAGTTTCAAAATGTAAAACTTCTTAGATTTCTAATTCTGATACCATATTGATTAGCCTGATATTCTTCAAAGCTTAAACTATAAAGAGTGCTAAACTAATTTATGTTAATGTAATGATGACCCAGCGTAACAATGTCTTAAAGACAAAAGCGAACTTCTTGGTTTTCATATATATTGTCACTTTTAATTTGCTTGGCACCTTTTGGATGAAATTAACAACTAACTTATCAGTATCAGCATTGACTTAATTTGACACCTGTAGATGAATTATGGACAAAGCAATTCACCAATCATTGTTTAAGCTGACTAAGGTGTAATTGAATGTTTGTGGCTATTTTTGGTCAGACAAAAGCTAGAAAAAGATAGTAAATTTGAGGGGTAAACAGGATATCAATAATCAGCTCCAAGTTTGAAGGATCAACAAAATATTTTTGATCAAGGGACTTTACTTGCATCATTGGAAGAGACATATTTGTAGTATTTTCTTATACAGTGAACTATGAAATACAAAAGTGAGATCTAATATTTAAGAGAGGGAAAAAGAGCAAAGAAAGAAAAAAATATAGTTAATTGCATTTTAATACGCTGTATTTTTGTCAGTTTACATATTGACTATTTTATCTCTCTCTACTCCATCCACATTCATCTTCTAAAATTTATATTGACTATTTTCAATTTTTTCTGTGTGTCTGTTTTAATGAGAAGAAAAAGACAGTAGAAAAATCATATTTGTTCATTTCCAAAATCTTTTACCCGGAGCATGACAATCAGTTCACAATGGCTAGGCCTTGGCTTAAAAGCCAATAGCAGATCAAGAACCAAAATCCAATTTTCAGTTAGAACCTTCTGGACCCAATTTCATAATCTCAGGAACATGACAAAAGGGAAAAAAATGAAAGCAATAAACCCTGATTTTTCTTTCATTTTCTATATGATATTCATCCATACCTTAATACAACAAATAAACAAATACAATTTGGCCCTTGACTAATTTAAGTTTTAATTAATTAGTCCGCACCAATCCAGAGGGTTAATATTCCATAGATATATGATGTTCATAAATACCTAAAAAAGATCATCTTGCTCTCACCATTTTAATATTATATATTTCTCTGCTTCTTATTCTTGTTATTATTTATATATAAATAAATCATATGTATATTATATATATATATATAGAAAACATGAAAAATAAATGCAACTAACTCCATAACTGTAATAACTGAAAGGGAAATAAGGAAAATAATAAAGAAATGGTAGTCAAATTGATAGGGCAAGTGGGGAAGAATCAGATGTGAAACATGGGGACACATGTGATCACATGAATGTTGGAAGCAAAAGAGTTGAGTGTGGCCGTTGGTGATGAAGAACAAGATGAAGAAACGGTCAACAAAAGCTTTTAAATCACAATTTCTTTTCAAAACTACAAGACCACCATGTGCTCCCAACCTTTATTTATTAACAAGAAGTTCAACTCCACCTAACATTTTACAAAATTCCACCACTTTTTTTTTTTTTTTTTGAAGAAATTTTTTTTTTCATTTCCAGCAATATTTTTGAGTTTTTATGGGTTTTTTCATTTTGGTATTTTTGTTTTTAAAATTTTCTATGATAATCGAGAGAGAAAAGTAGAGAAAATGCATGCATTGAGACATGGCAGCTAATGTAGTGGCTCGAGATCTCTTAATTGAAAAATATTAATTGTGGACAAAGTACTCCCTAATTGTGAAATAATTGAAATGAAGAAAGCATAGCTCTGACTCCAAATTTTAATATGGTTTCAATTCCAAATCAGGGTGATGAATCAATGTTTCAATGCCTTGGGGGTCTCAATCGCTCACAGAAGTTGTATTTATATAATATATACGGTTGTGTGTGTAGTTAGCTTGTTAGTTTGAAAATAATTTATGACTAATTAGTTTGTGCAGATATCATGGGTATAAATCTACTTTCGCTTAAACATGTTTTCTATATATGTAAAAATTTTCCTACTCTAATTTAGAACACTGGTTTGATTTTGATTAATGCATCATGAAAAGGAGAAAGGAGACAGAAAAGACCAAGTTAGGCAGGATTTGAGAGAAATATTTTTGATAAATGGATTTGAGAGAAATATAGTTTCATTTTTGAGTCCAAAACAAATTTCTCATGTCAAGTATGGTATACATTCAATGCTTTCACAGAAAATGGTGGAAACAGACACTTATATACAAGCATCCTTTCAATTGAGAGGACAAGATCTAAAGTCTGTAATATCATTGAAAATCTTGGTTAAGTACCTTTTTATTAGTCAATCGATAAAAGTTAGCTAATGGAGTTAATTTCTTTTGAATTCAAACTATATTCTATAAATTTAGTGAAATCGTTCGAAAAATGCAAAACCTTTGAGAAAAAAGAAAATTGTATAAAATACAGAAAGTATCAAATTATGCTTTGGGTACAAGTATAATGTAGTATTTTCCTCTAATCATCTTAGAAAAGTCCAGAATTCGAATCCCCCACCACCTCCAAGATTTGAAGGGTAAAAAAAGAGAATTCTTTAATCATCTTAGAAAAGCAAAGATAAAGATTAAAATATTGAGAATTATAGTTATAAAATCAAGAGTCCCTCATTTACCTTTAATAAATGTGTTTAGAATGGGCATTAGGGAAACCATATATAACCAGACAGTTTCACTATAAAAGTCTAAGTTATTCTACTGCTTTGTACAAAATGAAAACTTGGGGATTGGAGCAGTAGTCTTTGAAATCAGCTCCTCCCAAATATTACATTCATCAACTTTTTCCCCTCCTATTTTCCCTACAAAGAATGTTGGCCCCAAGTGACCCATTACAAAAGTTTATAAAACAAAGAGAATACAGAACACAACAAATTAAATAGTGCACTTAAAAGTGCAAAAACCTATTGTTTCCCCTATAAACTATCAGAACCAGCCTAATGGAACTTTACAATTCTAATTTAAAAAGAATAAAGTTACAGTGTAGAAGAATATATATGAAGAGAAAAGGAGAAAAATTGGAGATGGATTTACATTGCGGTGGTGGACTCGATGTTGGAATTGGAAAGTCCTGTTGAATCTTTGGTGAAAAAATGTGAACCACGAAGACTAGAATCACAATCCTTATTCCTGTAAAAATTGGAAGGTTGGATCCTCAAGAAGTTTTGGCGGATATTTTATATCTGAGAATTTCTTCTCTTGTAAGTCACTAGAAATGTCTTCAACTGAGAAAGGAATGCTGCATTTTACAAAAAATTATTAGTGGATGTTTTATAATAACTTCTTACAGTCAAAAGGAAGGGCTTTTTTTCTAACCTAGAATTGTCGTCCAACAAAAAGGAGCTGCTGTTGTCATCTGCTGTATCATCTGTCATTAGGAGTTTCATGCTGGAAATGACCTAAACAGAGAAAAGACAGGCAATACTTAGTACTGCATTAATATTTTCCAGATTAAGTGACTAAAAGGAGAAATTTCTAAATAATATTTCTGTACTTACATCTGGGGTTACACTTCGAGTGTTGTAATTGTCATCCCAGTACAGCGTACATATTCTATAAAGCTGTTGAACACTTAAGATCTGAACAAAACAGAAGCAAAGGAATAATATGCGACTGCATCTCCAATCTATTATGTGAAGCAAATAATGCACATCTCAAATCTATCACGTAAAACTTCAGTAGTTCCTAATTCACTCCCATAATTCTATGACCATAAAACTAAAAAAGTATGATACAAATTGCAATCTTTCCTCTTTCCAACTTGTTTTAGTTGTCTAGGAATGCTTCATGATTGATATGATAAGCACATGATTCTATACCAAAATTTGTTTTTGGTATTTTATATAACACTTCATATTGCAATGTCCAGTCTGAGAGCAAGACTTACGGGGCATAGGTCATTTGTAATTTCATCATAAGAAATTCTCGACTTCTGGTGTATAACCTGCACCAAAATTATTACTCAAATTAGCCATTAATAGAAGATGTCCTAGGCACATAAAAATTTGAATATATACCCCCAAAATGAATGAATATCTTATTGCTTTAGCAGACCGATCGCAATGGAATCAGATAATCTTATTCTCCTATATAAATCAGTAAATAGTGGCAAAGAATATAGCAACTCTTCAGAGGGAACCACATATATATTTATATAGCAATATCATCTAAAGCAATCACATTATATATATATAGCAATATCATCTAAAGCAATCACATTTATATAGTTCAACAAAACTGAAGAAACATACCAGGAATCCAACAGCCTGCCTTGCGTGTTTGAGTTCATCCCATGATGAGCCAGCATACTGCAGGATAGAAAGATGACATGTGAAAGCAACAAATGAGCGTTATACCCAATATGGAATATGAAGAGAGGGAGAGGGAGTGCAAGCTAGATGGTTTGAAAAATGCAAGAAGTAGCCGTTCATTGGCAAACAGCAGCAATACTAGAATGAAAGTACCTCTTCTTTGGCTTGGCTACACCATAATTCTAATTCAGCTAATCCTGCCTTTACATATTCCCCATTGCTGAACGTGCAGCACTCTCGACGAAGCAATAGGCTGGAGCAAGAGCAAGCAACAATCTAAGTTATATTGTTGCTCACAACTCCATGCCATACATGTTTATATCAATTGAAAAAGCTATTACCTATTAAAGAGTTGTACATTGATATATGTGAAAACTTGAGTAAAAATCTTCTGGACAAGAACAGAAGGAACCTGAAATAAATGTACAATGAGTCCACAGAGTATCAAAAGACAAAATTCACCTTAAAATCACCAAAAGTAATCTCATACGCATTTTTCTTGCAAGGTAGAGAGAAGCCCATTAAGGTTATTAATAATGCTCTGCCAAGGATTAGCCGGAGGGCTATTGCCATTTGAACCTCCATTTGACTTTGAAACTCCTCGTGAGGCTTTGGGTGCCTAGTGTCAAGAAAACATGTCACTGGTGTTAGAAAATTGTTTTGGGAAAATTGAATAATTAATTCCTATAAATTAGTATCAAAGGAATCCAAAAATTCATCTGAAATTAGGTCCCTAGTAAAGTATAACTATTTGTGGTGTTCATCATACATGGATGCAAGTAGAAAGCAGGGGTGATAGGTCCTTTTTCAAATTGTCTCGAATGATTCCATATATTTTTTCCACATATGCTGTAAGTTGCTGCTTAAAAAGCAAAGCAGGATACTTGGCCTCAACTTGGCGCACCACATCAATTGGACCAACTGAAAGATTGGCTGAAGATGAGCGGAAGCCCTGAGAAAAAAAAAAATTACATTACATATTTTAGTACACAGGTATAAACTGAATTAGATGGAGTTACGTACAAGCATATATAATATATATAAATAAAAACTATCTAAAAATAAAAACCATAAAGCAAAACATAAGAACAAAAATAAACAAAAGGCCAAGAACTCATTCGACCAAAATGTAAGCCATATGTTGAAACTTAATGCATATATAAGATATGAATTGTAATAAATATAAATATAAATTTCTTTACTTGGGTCATCCTTCCAAATAAAGATGTTGGAGGAGGAGGTTTCCGGGCTGCCAAAGTGCCAGGGGCTTTTAAACTCCTTTGCAACAAGAACAGCAGTATAGATGTATTTGATAGCCAATAAGCCATATGGTCATTGTTATCCTGGTCCTGCAAAATGGGCAAAGGCTCAAGCTTGTTAATTTTTAATTCATTAATGCCTAAAAAGATTCTCTCACTCTTCTTTTTGTTCTTCTTATTCTTATGCGAAAATGAATCTAGTGGGGCAAAGGGAATAATTTAGTGCCACTTTACTTGACTCCAATTTAGCTATACCTTTCTAATGTTAATATTTAGGATCCAATCGCAGAAACTATAATCACACCCACCGCCCCCCAACCCCAAAAAAAAGTGTATGTAGGTTACCTCTATTGCAGAACCAATCATCTGAATAAGACGGTCAAATACACTAGTTCTTTCTGCTTCGAATGATTTCCAGTGAAGAAGAAATTTGTATATGGTAAATGCTGCAACTGGCTTTCCTTCACTGAACCCAATATCATGTGAGACACAATTGATAAGAGCATCTACACTCTCCTGCAACACACACAACAAAATTAGAGAGAAAATCAACATTTCAGTTCATCCAAATTTTTCTGTCAAACACTTACATGCTGCCTTTCAATTTGAGATCTCCTCAGTCTACTATCAGATGTTCCAAATTTTTTTGATGGCATAGCAGCCAGTGGTCGTTCCTGTACAAAGTACTTTCTCTATTAGGATATATAACAAGGATTAAGGACAACAATAAGCAAAATATAACTATCACTAGGTTATCTGAGGAACTTACAGTATGACCATTTTCCGAAGGCTGCATTTATGAGGGGGGGACAACAGATCAATAAAATATAGTGAAGAAGAATGTGACAAAAGCAAAAATTTGCAGCATGTCTACCTGAGCTGTTGGAATTGCTAAATGTTCAGACATTTTCCTAGAATGTGAAATCAGCAATGCTTGCTGACGAAGGATTTGGTCCTCAGTTTCCAAGTCAGAAAGTTTTTCTTCAAGCCTAAAGAAATAAGCACAAATTTAGATTAAAATACAAAAGCCCAATTAGTCATAAACACTTAAGTGTTCCAAATTAATTTAAAGGGTAAGATTTAACTTTGCATCTTAACAGAATTTGAAGTAGCAGGACAGAACCTCTGCATGGCAGTCTTTAACTCAATTATCTTTGACTCTGCTTCTGTAGCCAGCTTTAATCGCTCTTCACTAATCTTGCTGGACTCTTCAAACTTTTTCTCTGCTTCATCAATTTTCGTTTCCAGTGAATTTACCAAAGCCTGCAAAGTGTCAAAGCCAGCACATAAATGGATACTTTAAGAATTCACAAGTATATATTTGAAATTTCTTTTGTTCAAGAACTTTGGTCTTATTTGGGAGCACCATATGCATACATCAGTTATATGGTAGCAGTACCTTAAGCTGCTCATTTTCAGCAGTAAGCTTATTAACAACTTCATGATCAATTACTGGAACCTCCTGTATGATAGGGACCTGTTCAGCTGCTTTCTTTGCAGCCTCACGCTCCTCTGTAAGCAGTGCTTTAGTTTCCTGAAACTGTTGTCGCATCTCTTGCAAAGCAGACTGCAATTTTGCATTTTCTTGTGTTTTGGCTTCCTCAAGGTCAGACTGTATCAGCAGATACATCAATTAGACTATAAGATTGGCAAGCAGAACTAAATGGTGTATCAGAAATTGACTTTTTCAGGCCTAAGCAAAAAGTTGTTCAGCCATATGAATGTATACAAAACAACCAGGAGCCTAAGCTCAACAAAAAGATTTGATACAGAAAATGAATGGTTGATTATTAAGTAATTATGTTTTGTTTTAAGATAATTTAGAAATGGAAATTCAATTAGTTTAGGAAGTTTACTAATAGTTTATTTTCAATCAGAATTATTAGTCGTTTTAGTTTTCTTAAAATATTAGGATTATTTAACTCTATAGATAGGCTTAAATGCAACACTAGGAGGGAACAGATTTGATTTTGAAGTTTCAGAGCATATTTTTTCCCCCAAATTCCTCTCTGTTTCTCCTTTCTATCCCTCTTTCTCTCTCCTCTACTTTTTTTCCGAGGTCCTACATTAGACCTTATCACACTTTCTTAAAATAGAAAGTTTAAAGCAATCATCAGAGTACAAACACCATAATCTATCTCTGTAAACATCCACCCGGGGATATATAAGATTTGCAATATCAAGATTCGAAAGAGATCTTACCCTCATTCGTTTCTCCAGTTGAAGACGCCAGGTCAGTTCTTCAACTTCCTTTTCCAGCTTACTTTTGGCAGCTTGGAGAGCACCAGTTTCCTTAGCGGCCTGCAGATGGAAATTATGTAATTAATAATACATTCAAAAATACAAGGCATTACAAACGAGGAGTTGGAGCAACAAGGCACCAGAATGAGAAGTTTCAATTTTGGAATCAGGCAGAAGAAAGTAACTTGGCAAGCAAACAAAAATAAAAAGGATGAAGCAAGATAATTTTCAACTGCTAGAAATTTCCATCATGGATGTGCATCCATGAGAAGCAGAAAGATTATGTCACAATTCCACATGCTTAAAATTTCTAGAAGGAAAACATTAGCAAGGATTCAAAGGCAAAAAAAAAAATTAAGATAACAAAAAACTTAACCATTTTAAGCTTTCTTAATTCTCCACGTGCAACTTTTCTCCTCCATGCACATTGCATAACGATTGATGCTTTCTTCATCCCCATATAATGATGGCGAGCTAGGTATTTTCGGCATTGACTCTGTAATAAGCATTAATAACCAAAATCAGTGGGCATAAACCATATGAAAGACAGCTCCAGACAAACTAATGAACAAGTACGAACAGTAAAGGATTGCCTGAATGTTTCTTATATTTTCGGATTAATTTTTTATCTGGTTTAAGTTTTAGAAACTAGTATCTTGCTTATTCACATACCATTATATATGGATTTTTTTTTTTTTCTGACAATTCTCTTTTATACCTCCTGTGTTTTATTTTGCGGCACCCCTTAATGACAAGATATGTCAACATTGGGAAGCATTTGGCTGAGCATATGGACATTTTGCCCAAAGACAAAAAAGAAAAGGTGAAACGGAGAGAACATATGAACCAGTAAAATAACAAAAACGGTTCATATATTACTTTTTAATATTTTGCAAGAATTCACTTGGAAATTTAATTCTCAACAAATTTTAAATATTTATTATATATAATTCTGTTATGAATTAATTTTTTCGAGTTTAAAATAGTAACTCTAATAAGAAATGAAACAAGAATTGCATTTGCTAAAGTAAAGGACAGAGTCAAAATTCCAATATTTAGTGGGAGTTAGGAATTAGATGTTCATTGGACTTGAAACTTTTGAGAATTTGATCAAATGAACAGGCAGACTTTACTAGTTCTGAAATTAACATTTCCCACCTAGAACTATAACAACATGGAAAATTCAATTTAACAAAAAGCTATCATTACCTGGATTATAATAGCAGCTCTAGTCTGCTGCCTGAGCTTAAGCTCATTACGAGCAGCCGTCCCTCGCATACTATTTTGAATAGAAACAGCTGAAGAGCACAACTTTTGGAAAGCGTTCCTAGCAAGATACATACGACAGTTTTTCTGAATTTTCAAGGAAGCAGCTTCCCTTCTCATGCGCTCATACCAATAACGTGCAACTTGTCCTGCAAACACAACTGTTAATGGGCTAGAAAGTAACTGTTACTTAGATGCACAGTAAGAAACATTATTTGATACCTCTACACAAGGCTTGAATTTTTAAGGCAGACATCTTTACTGAAATAAAGTGTTTGCGAGCATAATACGAACGGACTTTTCTCTGTATAATGCTGGCAGATTTTCCTAAGACCACACTTCGACAAGCATCTAATTCTGCCATCTGACCAGCTCTGAGAAACACTTTTGTTTTGCCAATCTGCAATAAGAACATGTCAGAACAAATTTTCTTCTAAACCCTACAAGAGAAAGTATGTCAGGAATTCCAGAGCATCAACAGTTCAGCCACCCTAAAAGTTTAATTGCTGAATACTGGTTAATTTTAATTGCAGAATTAGAGACAAAATCATATTTGCACACCTTTCTAAAAACCTAGACACCCAATCCAATGCACAAATGCATAGAGAATAAGAAATATCAGAAATCATTGACTAAAAACCTATAGCTCAAGATCCAATGCAGCTGAACTATTGGAATATACCTGATACCCCTCAAGGTTTGCCTTCTCTAAAAGCTTCTTGCAAGCAGTGACTTCATCAAAGCTAAAAGTAAAAACTAACGCATGTTAATAAGCAACAAGAAAGTTAATCGCTACAAATCAAAGCAAATATGGGCCAAAACAGAACAAATAATCCATATTTCCATAATGTTACAGAATTTTTTCTAAAACTACCTCCCATTTAGAACAGCAGGTGCTAAGATGCTAAAACGAGCTACAAATTCATTAAATGGTCTTCTAGTGGGATATCCAGCACAACTGATCCTAATTGCCTCCATGACTCCCTGTATTATATTTGTGACAAATCCATTTTTCACATAATATAGCAAACGTACTCAACAGGTATATCCAAAAGAAATGAAAAGACCACAAAATTTAACTTACCCCACAGCGTAGTTGCTGTAAAACATTACTATTCTCAAATATTGATGGCTTTAGAATATTATTTGGCTTTACACAACGAATATAGTGTGGCTCAGTTGCACTTAACGTTTCTAGTAAAGCTTGCAGTTGTAGCTGCATTAAGTACATTTCAAATGAATTCATACCATAAAGGAATTAAAATAGATTTCCATACAAATATGAATAATTACAAGACACAAAAACCTTAAATCGAGAGCCTATTGATGAGAATTTTGATGTTTTAGAAGACTCTTCTGGTAAAGGTGGAAATAAGCCTGAAACAAAGGGGCATTTGGAAGCACTCAGGAGTGCCTGATGCTCCGCAACAACATAATCTTTGTTCTTATCCAGGAAGAGTTCAGATTGGTAAGTAACCTGAAATTAAAATGTTCCAAAAATAAAAAATAAAAAGCAGTTCTCTGCATGTACTTGCTATAGTAATTCAACGGGACACTAAATATAATTGATGAATTTCAAGACTTACATCACCAGCATAATGACTAATTGTGAAGTCAGTACGTGCCAACTTTGGCTTGCTAAAGCGTTTATGGTCTTTAAAAGTCTGATAAAGTTTTTGAGCAAATGTTTCATGAGTTGATCTTGGAAACATACTACAAAGAACAACCAAAAGTTGAGTCACCATCTCAGAAAAGATGTACATATTATTTCATTACTAGATTATATACAACATGATATCTTAAAAAATGAAGGAAAAAGGTAATTGCATTCATGATTCAGATTCTAGTACATACCAAGCCTCGTCAAGAAGAGCGATGATACCACCAGGTTTCTGCATTGATATACGTACATATTAGAAAAATAAGACATAAATGAACCTCTAACAAGTCCTTCGCTAATCGCAGAAAGCCCCGACAGCAGACCAAGAAAAAAAAATTAATTGGGAGTGAAGCACATTAAGTAAAAAAGGGCAATAAATGACCTCCCATTTGATGTAGCTATCCAATTGATATACGTACATATTAGAAAAATAAGACATAAATGAACCTCTAACAAGCCCTTCGCTAATCGCAGAAAGCCCCGACAGCAGACCAAGAAAAAAAAAATTAATTGGGAGTGAAGCACATTAAGTAAAAAAGGGCAATAAATGACCTCCCATTTGAAGTAGCTATCCAATTGATATACGTACATATTAGAAAAATAAGACATAAATGAACCTCTAACAAGCCCTTCGCTAATCTCAGAAAGCCCCGACAGCAGACCAAGAAAAAAAAAATTAATTGGGAGTGAAGCACATTAAGTAAAAAAGGGCAATAAATGACCTCCCATTTGAAGTAGCTATCCAGTCTATTATTCAACTGAAGTCAACAGGAAGAGTAAAATGATAAAGTTTCATGGATATAAATCATTTAAAAAATTACAACAACGATATCCCTAACACTTGCCATAGAAAGCAGCCTGGGTCGCATCTGGTATCATACTTGGTTCTCAATCAGTTAAAAGGGTCCTAAATTCATCTTAAAAGTAAAAAGTAATTAATTTGCTTCACCAACATATTGAAATGGAGTAAACCTCCACAAAGTACAATGGCCTTATTTCAGCAGGGAATTTTAATGCTAATAAGAAGAAGCTACAAACTCATAAACCAACTTTTAAATGGCTCCAACAGCTTTGTTAAATTTTCAAGAGAAAGGGATAAAATGTGGCCTATTAAATTCCAGATAGGAATCATTAATTGCTAAAACCAGATTAGTGAGTAACCAGAGAGAGTGCATCAAATTGACAAAATAGAATTCTAAAGATATGTCTACAACTTCAAGAAATTCCATACTTTTTTTAATGGAATTGAATTATGCACCATCTCTAGTTGGAACCATGATGCAAAATATGATACAATAGATATGTTTTGTTTTAGGAATCAGAGTTTATTAATTTAAAAGCCTTAATAGAGTTTATTTTAATTAGCAATAGCAGATGATTTGTTTGAATAGTTTCCCTATTAAATTAGGTTACTTTACTTATAAATAGGGTTAATTAAAGTCCTAGAGACAGACAAACTTCATAATTGCAGAACTAGTATATTTTCTCCCTTTGGCTTTGTCTCTATTTTTCATTCTCCCCTCTCATCCACTTTTCTCCCTTTCTTTCTCTCTTTTCTTACACTCTTTCTCTTTCTTGGGTCCTGTATCAGTTTATTATTTAACAGCTTAAGTTTTGGGGACCCAAGGAAACTTAGGCAAGAATAAAAGCTTACAGAAAATAAGTTGCAAATGACGTATTTGATTTTGGGAAAGTTATGCTGACCAAATGTATCATAAGATATAATATAAAATAAAGGGAATGGTTGATATAATATTATAGCAAGACAAAAAACAAGATGGGAAAACGTAAGGGAATATTAGTTTTAGAAACTCAAAGGAGGACAGACATGGCATGTTTACCTTTTCAATGAGATCAAGAATATCTTGATTATCTATGAACTCTATATAACTCCAGTCAATTTCTTCTTTTGTATATTCTTCTTGCTCCATCTTGAAAACATGCTGTCAAACAAAACATCGACAGTTACTTATTTCACCAGAAATAATTTAGACGATCAAGGAAAACAAAGAATCTGATTATTGCTCCAACCTGGTTGAAATGTTGCTGCAGTTTCTCATTTGTCAAATTAATACAGAATTGTTCAAAACTGCAGAACAATTCAATAGTTCAAAAACATTAACCATCAGCAGACTTTAACATAAGAATAAAACAATGCCACCAGTACGACCTTAAAACAAGATCAGATGTATTTAGCAAAGAGCTCCGCTATGAATGCATAATGCAGTACCATCCAGGAAGTGGAGAGAGAGAGAGAGAGACAGAAAGTAAAGAAAGATCAACAGGGAAAAATATATATGGGCTCTATATCGCCAATGCCAAAACTGAAAATCAAGAAACAGTTGGTCCTAATTATATATAGCCAGTCCAACCAAAATTATGGAAACCCAACTGTTAAAAATGGATCCTAAAAAAGTTTAAAACACTGTTGCTGAAGATAAAAGAGAAGATATGAAATTAGAACATCGAGGGAGGAAAAATGTTTCATGATAATACAAATTCTTTTCCTGTCAGCCTCACTAGGCTCAAGATTTATTTGTCCTTCGCAGATTTAAAAGTAAAAATTGAGGGTCTCAATTGTAAGATTTTACATTACATGGCAGTCAAATCTTCTTAGATTATCAGGCAATAAACAGACTTTAAACCTTGAAACAAAATAACCCACGCATAGAGTAAACGCACCAGACCTTCATCATCATTACCATCGAGGTGTCTATACATGATCAAAAGATTCATAGAAAAAGGAGTACGATTCGCATCAGTAAACCAAACAAGGAAGTAATGAATAGCTTTCGTATGAACATTCCACAGGGGGTTCTCTTTGCATGAATAAACCTCCCAGCATATAACCAAAAGTGTTAAATAAAAGAGAAATTTTATGAGTCAAATGGCATTGTAGCCAAAAGGGTTTCAACTCCTGTAACTAAACACTCCCATCACATGAAACATGGGGATTTTGGTGCTATACTCTGCAAGAATGAACCTCACTAAATGATAAAACAAAAGCGTACCGGTTAAGCACCTGTTTGTCTTGAAACTCTCAAATCCATAAATATCTAGAACCCCAATCAATGATTTTGAAACAGGATCTTGACCAATGGAACTATTGATCTTGTTCACAAGCCTGGTACAGCAAAGTTCGAAGCATTAGGAACTCAGAAGGTGAAAATATATTCATTCTAAATGAAGAATCACTTTAATACATTAAACCTACCAATCAAATAATCTTGAATAAACGATTTTGGCCAAAGCATCTCTACTAACAGTTGCCGTTTCTGGATCTAGACTTTTTGTTATGCTCTCATCACGAGTTACAATCACACGTTGGCATAAAGAATGTTCAAGAGACAGAACATCACACCTAATTAAAATCGCAGAATAAAGACTAAGCCCACCCACTTCTCCAGACATTAAAATTCAGATGTGCATGTTGAGAAATAACATAAAAGATAACATACCTGAAAAGTTCAGCTGCTGTCTCAAGATGGAATCGAGATCTCTCATCCTTGGGTTCAGATGAATCTGAGTCTGTTCCCTTTGCAAATTCAACATTCCCTAAATGGAGCACTGCAGCTACAACTCGGAATATTGCTTCCTGAAAAGACAAATTCATTAAATATCATTGGAAGAATATTTCCTACATAAAAAACCTATCGAGAAGCATTACCTGCTCATCAGAGCCAATCCCAACAACATCCATAGCATTCCTAGTCGCAATATATTCCTTAGAATCATCCACTCCATCCAGCTCATAGCAATTTGATTGATTTAGATAGTGAAATGTTCTAGGATCTCCCAATTTGTACCTCTCAATATCCTAATGGCAGGCAGAATTTATGGACGTTAGAAAGCTATCTTAAAGATAATAATATTAACATGATACTGAAGGAAATCAATTTGACAACTAGAGTATAAACCAACAAAAGTAGAGCACCTATTTGTCTAATAGGAAAATGGCATCAAAATAAACTGTCATTATTGATTTTCTGGCTAAATCTGGTATAACAAGGACTTCTTCATACATTATTAGACAATAAAACAAAATAGAATCTGGCATCACAGAAATTCCTATTCTAAAGGAATAAGGGATGTAATACTTTAATCTAATTTACAGCAACTTTAGTATTATATATCATCTAGCCACGAAGGAAACATATAACTCCACTATCCAAGCATTACCTCCTCTTTTGGGTTCACCACCATCCTGTTTTGTCATTAACTGAGACGAGAGAAAGAGAGAAAACTTCATTATTCTATATGCCTGTACATTCTTCACTGCCTACCGGTTCAAGGCCAGTCAGATAACATAGTTTGAAGGATGCTCTATAGGAAAACTAAAATATTCTAGGAGGTCCCCATTTACTTGACCAATAAAAGGGTGAAGAAATGCTTTTTCATTTTGAATAAAGAGGAAGTTAATACCTACAAGGCCAAAAAATGATGCATACTTCCCTACTAAGAATAAAAACTATTTCAATCTAGCTTACCAAATGTATTTTCAATATGTTACTAATAATTTCTAGTAACCATCCTGGTTATCTACAAATCAAAATTTATAACCAAAGAAGAATTCATAATCAAACACAAAATGCAGGAGACATATTCACCTCTGGTGGTGCAGCGCAGATCATATAAAAGCAATGATAATTTCTCTCAGGATCAGAGACTTGACAAACACGAGATTGTTCCAGTAAATAAGTTCTGATGGCAGCACCAGAGATTCTCCCCATTTGGTCAAACTGAAGCTCCACAAACTTACCAAAACGACTGCAATTACATTACAAACCAATTCACGAAGAAGTTAATACAATTAGAAGCAGAGAGGATATAGAATTTTAATAAAGGAAAGTAAAACCACAATTAGAATGAATTTCCTTAGGAGTTTTACTTTTCTAGACAAAAATACATATATAGGTTCCCACCTCGAATTATTGTTCCTGACAGTCTTTGCATTACCAAATGCTTCAAGGACAGGGTTAGACTGCCACCAAAAAATATAAAAAATCACTTTAAATAAGTGCAAGCTCACTTCCAAAACAGAAGCAATGATAGTGATATCTCTGAGAGCATCAGAGGAAACATCAACTGTAATAGTACCCACGTGTAACAGTAAAGAAATTGTATGTTTGTTACCTCTAGGACTTTCTGCTCCACAGACCGCCCCTCTTTTGCAGCTCTTCCACCAATATAAGCAAGATAACGCATAAGCATCTTCGTACTCTCTGTTTTACCAGCTCCACTTTCCCCACTAACCAAAATTGACTGGCTTATTCCTTCATTAATCATCAGTCTGCATTTTGTTTTATTTGTGAGGTAAAATATATGAAATGACTCCACGTAAACTCACAATATAGCTTGAGAAAGTACCTATATGCATAATCAGCAATAGCAAAAGGATGTGGACTCAGCTCACCAAAAGCGACCCTTTTGTACTCTTCCATCATATGATTATCATATAAATGAGGCAGTCTTCGGAAAGGATTAACAGCTATCAATATATTCCCTGTGTAAGTCTGGAAAAGAGATTAGAGAGTTTAGCTTTACATGGCCAACCTGTCAGATATGCACCTCTAAAGAACTAGTAACTATTACACTATGCTTGAAGCAAAAAAAAAAACTATTACACTATGCAAAAAGCAGAAAGATACATGTTTCCATGCCTCAAAACCACATTCAAAGGTGGAAAAAAGGCTAGTTTTATAAAAAGGAGAAAAGAGGCTTGTTATGAAGGGAAGAGCATGAAGCAACATTATGCTTAAATACAAAAACCAGTTTAAAACATATCAACAAACAATTCAAAGTGAAAAAAGTGGGAAAAGATAAACATTGTACTCACATATATTTCATTCATGTCATATCGACATTTTAAATTCTGCAAAACCCCGGGTTCATGAAGATAGGCCAGCTTTGTCATATCATCCACACCACATGGAGGAAATTCTGGATCCTTTGGAAAGATATGGGATCTTTTGGCAGCAACCTACAACAACAGTAACATTGATCCACAAAATTTTCACCTCAAATTATTTGCCAATGATGAACAAAGCAGTAGATTCCATACAAATATAATAAAAAAAAGCTCTGTTAATATCAAGGAAAGAGATACTGTCAAATGAACATTAACCATTGCTTAGAAGAAACAAAAATGAAAAAAGCATATATTTATAATTCCAGTGACAATAAACTTTATTATTGAAATATTTCCACAAATTTACATGCATTTATATTTAGCTTATCTTTTCAAACCGCAAAGTGGAAGGGATCTTGGATGTTCATTCTAAGAGCTAAATAGTGCGTTGAACCTCTTATCAAAAAGGGAAAAGTATCACTCATGAATAAATTCATATATAACTTGAAGGCATTTAACATGTGAATAAAATCATATTGCAATAAAAAGAATATAAGTCAAACAAAGAAATTCTTTTAAACTGCAAATAATAATCTCCCGAATTATAGTGCAATTATTTTGTATGAAAAGCTGGGAAGCAGAAACTTACAGTCTTCCCTGATGTGCAACTAATCTTAATATCCTCATCATTAACTTCCACAACTTCTCCATCAATCCAAGATTCCTCAGGATCCTCCACCCAAACAAAAGTCCCAACCACAAGATTGACCTGAGCAGCCTGTGGATAAGAAGATAATCGGTACATCTATGCATAAGAATTAAAAACAAAAATGAAAAGACTACAGTCATTTTTTCAAACCATAATTAGCATCACCTTTAAGGACAACAAACATGAAAAGCTAGAAGTAGCCAGGTAGTGTACAACACAATCAGAAGTTCCATATCATCTAATATTATGCCTCTAATTCCATGACATTGACATAATGAATTAACAAAAAACAAGATACAGCAGAAAGAGATTCATCAATGATACAAATACCTTTTTAAGTAAAATTTTCATAACAAATTCATTCAAGCATCCCAAAATATATTAGCTATAACAATATTTAATACCCTTTGTCATTTATACCTGCTGTTATATTCCATTTTGTGTGTGCCAAAAGCTCATTTCTCACTTTAGGGTTAATCAAACAATTAGCCCAAGAAGATCCGTAAAGTACCATATTGTAGGTCTTATTTAGATTCAGATTTTCTAAACAAATATTCATTTTGTAAAATAATTATGTGAAATGTACCCATAAAAAAAAATACATATGTGTAGATATATATGCATTTTCCTAAAATAATTAAATAACTACATTGGACAACGCCGAAGGGTTACCACCCTAGTGGAGTTAAGTGTAGACATGATGAAATGCACCGTTACAAAGTTAGAAAACACTTTTGCAGTTTACTGTTATGTTTTTTGCTATAAGAGTACAGGGTTATGATGTTAGCCTATGAATTTATTCTTTTGGTTGCATGTGGACGTTTGCAAGTTACTAGCACCAGAAATAACTAAATAAACCCATATGAATAAATTTACAGGGATATTATTCTTTTTTCTTGCACTTTCTATCTCTGCTAGAAAATATGAAATATTTAGGCTTTTCTTCTGTCACTGTCTCATTTTACTATATTTCTTCTATCTTTATCCATCTCGATCTCATTATCCTACCTCGGAACTTATATGAGCTTCCAAGATTAAACATTATTGTGTTCAAAAAATTGGATACCTCTAATAAGATTGTTCCTACATCTCTTGTTCAAACAACCAAATGAACTAAAATGTCACCAAGTCTGGATCTTAAAAATAGAACATTTTTTGTGAAGATGTCGGGTAGAGCAGGGATCATGTAACTCCAAAATAGATATTTTACACTGCTAATGAGATTATATTATTCATGAATTCAAAAATACAAAAGCATCATCAAAGTCAACTCTGCCCAAAAGATTGTTATCTGTCGGCAGACACAAAGTAATACTTTTCAATCAATATCTATGTTCCCTATGTCCTGCAAATTTCTTGTGTTAGTACGTCCAAAAGTGCCCACTAGAGTGAATTCCTTTATAGACCACAGCAAGTGCTACTTCTGCAATCCCAAAAGGAGCAAAAATTCTGACCATTAAATATACAAAGAAACTTTATCCCTTTCATAACTGAAAACCTTATATAAACAGACCAATTTACTAGCCATGTCCTGGTGATTTGGCACTCGGTAACCAAAATGCTGCAGGTGCAAATGAATATATTACTTACTAAAATCCCAAAAGAATTTGAAGCAGGGACCACAACATTGAACTCCAACACTTCATATTGCTCACATTTCGTTTCTACCAAACTAAACCGAGATTCCCAAATGGCAAACCGCAAATGGTGACACCATAAATCCAAACCACCAAAAACCCATTAAAAAACAGTTAATTCCTTCTTGGATTATTTAAAAGCTATGAACTTTACCCCCATTACTGCTAACTAATTAGAGAACCGACTTAAATTTACATACAGATCCTACATTGAGCTAAGAACAAGAAGACAAAATATCACATAACACAAATTTATAAAATGAAATAAATTGCAAACAGATACATAAAAACGCAAAAAATAAAAATAAATATATCGATAAAAATAAAAAATTTAAAAATCCAAACAAACAAACATACCATTACGTGAAAGAATGATCAGATTCGGATCAGAGAGCTGCCGAACCCTAGATTCTGTTAGCAGCAACAACCTCCACACAATGCCGACGAAACCATTAGATTCACCAGCACCTTGAAGGCAAAAGATCCAATCTTCTGCCCTAATTGCTGGAACCTTAAATCCAAGTCCAGAGTCAAACCAAAGCACGTAGCTAGACAATGTTGCTCCTCTTTTCGTTCTAACTCTAAAAAGCTTAAATACAATGTGTACGAAAGAAATGGTTTTGACGAAGAAATATGGGAAACGAAGTCACATGGAAAATGTTTGTTGAAGACACTACAATGCCGGAGTTGAAAATCCTTCCTGAACGAAATAATTTTCCTCTGCAACTTTTTCCCTTATTTTCTCGCACTTTCCTTCACTTTCTCGCTGGATTTTCTTCTTCTTCCTCTCTCTCTCTCTCTCGCTCTGTGTTCCCTTCTCGGGCCTCGTATGGGTTTTCTCTGTCAAAGGCAAAAACAACGTGAACGCGTAAACTCAACAACATATTTTCTGTATTTCCTAATTTGCCCCTTACCCCTTTCATTATTTGCGGATATTGCCCTAACCGGCCTTTGTGAGTTGCTTACTTGCTGTTATGGTGTACTTTAACTGTAACTTACGGTAACTTTTGGATCTTCTTTTTTTACTTTTTTTTTTGTGCTGCAAAGTTTAAATCGCCTGCTTCTCGTTTTTATTATGTTCGGTACAAAAATCTCGTCCTTCCTATCCTGAAATGCCATGTGTAATAATACAGTGTAATTGAAGTATTTTTATATTTCTTGATTATTTTCCATTCATGAATTATCTAATTTTGTCAATTGAAATTAATTTTTTTTTTTTTTAACTTTGGAATTGGCGGATCTGAATTTAGGTCTTTCGGTCCCTAATTAAGGAACAAACCCATATTTTACTTAATAATATACCATTAATTGATGAATTTTA